>CM074723.1:12541621-12829121 GCA_037306005.1 Rhinophrynus dorsalis | reverse complement strand
TCCTGAGTGTTGTTCTGGGCTAAGAAAGCACAGTTTTTGGAGGAGCTACTCAGACTGAGTATGGGTATCCATCACAATGTGGCTTGTAGCAAATCCCCATTATGTGTGCCCCCAGTGTGTATTTCAACCCATATGGTCTCTACATTCTCATGGGACCCTTTATTTATATCTTCCCTTATACTAGGTTTTAAGGCTTGCTTTTACATATAGGCACACCCCCTTTCCTTTTATTAACCCTATCCGTCTTAAAAAGTTAATAACTCTCTAGAACAGATTAACCATCCAGTCATGTTTATCATCCAGCCAGGTTCATGTACTACCTAATAAGATGATGTTGCTCGTCTGCAGTCAGTTCCAATTGTCCAATCTTAGTGGCCAGGCTAGGAGCATTTCCAAGCATACTTTCTATGTTCCTGACGTTCTGGAGATGTGCTCGTTTGAAATATTACAGACTTTATTTTCTTTTATCAGGGGTAATTTAGGCTCCTCCCCATTTCCGCTTATACTTTATCAACCTCATCCTGTATTGTTTCAATCAAGGGGTTCAAATCCCCATTTAAATCACTGAGAATTTTCCTTTGCCTCCTATTGTAAAGTTCATTTACTTCAGAATCGCTGCAGTTTACTTTCTGCATATGGTTCTTTTGAGTCTACATAAAATATGCCCCTTCTTGTCCCAAAAAACTACTAAAACTTGTGCATGCCCTCATTCGGTCCCACTTGGACTATTGCAATACTAACTGACCTCTCATTTCCAATCTTTCCTAAACTCAGCTGCACGAATCACCACACACTCCCCAAAATCCAAATCTGTTCACATCATTTTTAGACATCTGTCATGGCTCCCTATTCAGCACTGTATCACTTACAAAGTCCTTCTTCTCACCTTTAATGCTCTCCACACTGCTACCTCTCCTTACATCTCTTCCCTCATCTCCTCTTATGTTCCTGGCCACCTCCTTCGCTCAGCACACAACTCCCTTCTTGTTACACCATCCACACACTCTCCTTTCTCCCGTTTCAAACCTTTTTTACTTTCCACTCCTTACCGATCGAATTGCATACGTCTTCTTACATCTAGAACAATCCCCCTCCATCTTTAATTGTACCATGAAATCTTATCTTCTGGACATCAGGACCATGCATGGGAGGATTGTCCTATCGGGGGATATGGCATCCCCCGGTGGGCAGTAAGATCATGGTCCGGTGGGGGCATCAGAGGATCTCACCTCACCGTCCCACGATATTTTGAAGGAGAGGTCTGTGTTGCAACAGGCACTCTCTGTGACAGCCTTCGCATTCCTTGTTAACACTTTGATTGCCAGAGGGATACGCAACGCACTCAAAGGGTTAATGCAGAGCACCAGGTTATGACATAATATCCTGGCGCCTGCTCTCCCAGGCTGCACAGGGACCACAAGGGGGCGTCAATAGGGACGTTGGTGCAGCGAGTGGGCTGTTTAAACCCTTTGAGTGCTTTGCAATGCGTTGCATACCTCTCTGGCACTCAAAGGGTTAATGCAGAGCGCCAGGATATGACATAATATCCTGGCGCCTGCTCTCCCGTGCCACACAGGGACCACAAGGGGGCGTTGATAGGGACGTCGGTGCAGCTAGCGGGCTTCTTTAAAAAAAAAAATGTCCGGGCTGGTATTCCGCTACAATCCGCCCCTGGGACCATGCACTGCCTTTTGGTAAAAACAGCACTTGAACTCACAGCACTTGACACTCTCATGCCCTGTTGTCTGTCTCCTATTACCCATTTAGACTGTAAGCTCCTTGGGGCAGGAACCTCTCTCCTATTGTTTCTATAACTATGACACTTGGTTTATGTTACTATGTAACATAGTACTGTTGTAAGGCACTGCATACACTGTGTAGCACCATATACATACATGCATTGAAACCTCGTTCAGCCTATTATTAGAACTTACATGTACTCCCGCTGCTTACAGTTGTCTTGCAGAATAAGCCTTGTGCGCTACAGTTTTTCTCCTCTGAACAGTCTTTACTCGCCGTTGGTTCATAGCAAAAATAGCACTTCAGTGAATGAGCTTGTGGGAAAGAAAACAATGTGTATTATTATTTAAAACAAATAAGTAAGCGCTGTGAGCTTTCTTTTCTTTTCTGCTTTTGTTTTACACATATCTCCTTTAGCTCAATTAAGAAGCCTCTCATTTTATCCAATTTACGCACAAAGATATAAAAACACATGATTACTTCACTTCACCATTCTTTTTTCTTTCTCACTTTACCTTTAAGAACAAGGCTTTTTGGCCTGTTCCAGTATGCAATCCCCCTTGGCTGTTTGGTATCATCCATTCCTCACATGACTTGTGGGGAAGTATATAAATGGAACATAGTTTTCAATGCAGGCCCTTATGGGCCATGTATCAGGTAGGTCCTCCCTCTACACCTATTTTGTTTTTTTGTCTTGTTGTATGTCAATTGTTTTTAATTGCATTACACTGGGATCCACAAGAAATAAAAACATCAAAACGATATGTAAAGGGTCCCCACTGACGCGTTTATTATAACATCTTTCTTCAGAGAATGTCTGTTTTTAATTTAGACAGGGTCTTTATAGGTGTATTAGAGTAGGACTTACCATAAAGTTAGATACCTTGGCATGGTGGTAAGCTTACACACGGATTGGCCAATTTGTGGGACGAAATTCTCACTTATTTTCACTTAGATTTACTAAGAATTATTTTATATGCTAAATACAGGGCACTTATGTTCACAGTATATAGAGGAGCGCAGGACTGTCTATTTTGTATGTATTATTTAAAACAAATATGTTACTTCTTAGTGATGGCAATTAAAAAAGCAGAACAGAACATTATAATACACAATTTAAACAATTAAGACTGTGTTGGCAGATACTGCAAATCAGTGATTTTCATCTCTAGTCTTCGGAGCACTCAAACAGGTCTGGTTTTCTGCCTATGCCTTATTTAGCGCAGCCAGTTCAATCACAATTACTGAGCCACCGATTGCTCACCAGTGAATAAGCAGGGATATCTCAAAAACCTGACCCGCTTGTACGCCTTGAGGGCTAACGCTAAGCAACGCTGTTATAGATGTTTTCTAAAAAGTATCGGATACCTTTGTAACTCAGAAAAATATAAACAATTATGACAGTTGGTAACAATGCAGATAGAATGATGAGGATCCAGGAAAATATCTGACTGTGTTTTGGAGTCATGAAGGAATTTTTTTAGCTAGTTTCAGCATCTTTTGTTTGCCTTTATCTGGATAAACAAAGAAAATACAACAAAGCCTGAACTTGATTAACTTATGTCTTTTTTTTACCTCATCAACTACTTAGGCCTTTCCAGGAGCATTCAGAGAAATGCTACTAAACTGATGAATGGTTTACTGTATAAGAAATATCAGGATGGACTAAAGGATCTGAACATATATAGCTTGTAGGAGAGATATAATAGAAATATTCATATACATGAAGGGATTAAACAAAGTGCAGGATGGAAGGATATTTCAAAGGAGTAAAATGTTAGGAAAAGAGGCCATGGTTGAAAACTAGAGGGACACAGGTTTAGATGTAATGTAAGAAAGTTTTACTTCACTGAGAGGATGGTAGATATGTGGAAAAGCCTACCAGCAGAAGTGGTAGAGGTTAATACAGTGACGGGATGTAAGCATGCAAGGGATAGGCATAAGTCTGTCCTGAACATAAGAAAAGACCAAGGACCAAATAAGGTTTGAGGTTTTTACAATAGGAAAATGGGAGACTAGATGGGCCGAAATGGTTCTTATTTGATGTCAAATTCTATGTTTCTATGTTTGCATGAAGGATTTGTATATAACAATAAACCATTTATCATATCCAGGTACATTTTTTGCAATTTTAGATGGTAATTACAGGAGAATATGTGTCTCTGTGTGACGCTCTCTCTCTGTGTGTCGCTTTCTACCAACTCTCATTGTCACCCTCTCCTGACCATGGACTGGTGGAGATGGCAATTAGAATAGATGCAGAATTGCAGGTTAGCCACCTCTCCTTTGCCATTGTACATTATAGCTGCAGATGTTTTAGCAACCTTTGAAGACATCTGAAATAAGCGGTGCTTTATTATTTTGGGCACAGAGGCAGTTTTTAAAGGGATAGTAATACTTCGTTTTAACTTTATTTTATTTTGTAGGCATTAAAAAAACATGAAGAATGTCTTATCTCTCAAACCTTTATGGTTTATGAGATATTCACAAGCAAAGTTTCCCCTCCCGTCCCTTTTACCTAGTGTAAGCCATCTCTTCTCAGATGTGGAATCCAGTCCATAGACCAGACAGATAACAGAAGGGACAATCTTCTTCCTATGAGAACAATGAAAGCCCTGCCCCCCTTGACAAGCTTTTCAGCTTTTTCCCTTATCTTAATTGAAGATTGTCCCTCTCTGCAGTCTACCTGGGCACCTACCTTCTGCTCTGGCTGAGCAGTGTTACATCAGTAAAAGGGGCAGGAGGGGAACTTTGCTTGTGAATATCTCTTAAACCATAAAGGTTTGAGAGATAAGACTTATATCATTCTTCATGTTTTTTTAATGCCTACAAAATAAAATAAAGTTAAAACGAAGTATTACTATCCCTTTAAGATTCCTTTCCCTGCTTCAGCTCCCCTGACACCTTCAATGAGATTATGCACTCTTTCCTCTCCCAATTTTGTGGGCAAAATTAACCATTTATTGTAAGATGAACAGTGTTAACTACATTTCCAGAGGCGTATCTAGAAGCCACCGGACCCTGGTGCAGAAATTGCCATGCCCACCTCGACCACATTACCCCCCTTTGCCCCCAATATCCACTTTGCCTCCCCATTGCGCCCAATCGCCACATTGCTCACAATCTCCACCTCCACATTGACCCCCCAGTGTCCACCTCCTACCTCCCTGGTGGTCCAGAGGCATGGAAGGAGAGGTCTGTGCATCCTTCTGCACAGACCTATATACTGCTGGAGCTCCCATGCGGTCCTCTTTTCACTAATGCAGAGCACTGGGAAATTATGTAATTACACTGCATTACTAGACTGCTGAAGAGGGAGCTAGAGGTCTGTGCCAGAGAAGGCAAAGACCTCAGCTTGTTGCTTGATGTGTGCGCAGGGTGGGGGGGGGTCGCAGGGGGCGGCCGGGGCCCTGGAGTGACAGGCCCGGTCACAGGTGCGACCCCTAATGTTACACCACTTCAAATTTCCCTTCTGCCTTTCAGGAATACTGCGGATATGAGAGTTTTGGACTAGAATTACACTACAACACATTTGACCTCAACTCCTGTTTGGTTTTTAGTTCTTTAGTTTTAGTGTCTGCAAGCCATTTTCTGTTTCTGTTGTAACACCCTCAACTTTTCAATAAAGTCTTTAAAAAAAAAAAAAAAAAAAAAAGATGAATTCTGGGGAACCAATCCATGTGGAATTCATTCATAAGGACCATTAGGATTTTCTGACCAGATTAAGCTAAGGGGTGGGTACATTTTGGTGTGAGCACTCGGCCTCACTAATATCTTTTCCAGTTGATAAATCCTCCTGTATTATAACACAGAAACATGTGCAGGAGGTGACGTGAACCATCACTAATGGTATTACAGTGGGACCGTACCAGAATTTCAGGTTCTTTGACAATGAGATTAAACCTGATCTACTAAGAGAAAATTGAGTAATTCTTCATAGATAACAAATACGAATTCCATCATAACTATAATTGATTTAGATTGAATTTTTAACCCCTTGAATGCTAGCGAGCTCTCCAATGCATTGCAAAGCAATGCATTGGAGACCTCTCTAGCATTCATGGGGTTAAAAGCTCAGTTTAATTCAATGGGAATAGTTATTTCTCTACTATCTAGCAGATGGTTTACTCCAGAATTTGTCTTAGTACATTCATCTTACTCCAGAGTTCATCTTATTACATTCATCTTACTCCAAAATTTGCCTTAGTACATTCATCTTACTACAGAGTTCGTTTTAGTACATTCATCTTACTCCAGAGTTTATCTTAGTACATTCATCTTACTACAGAGTTCGTTTTAGTACATTCATCTTACTCCAGAGTTTATCTTAGTACATTCATCTTACTCCAGAGTTCGTTTTAGTACATTCATCTTACTCCAGAGTTCGTTTTAGTACATTCATCTTACTCCAGAGTTTATCTTAGTACATTCATCTTACTCCAGAGTTCGTTTTAGTACATTCTTCTTACTCCAGAGTTTATCTTAGTACATTCATCTTACTCCAGAGTTCGTTTTAGTACATTCTTCTTACTCCAGAGTTTATCTTAGTACATTCATCTTACTCCAAAATTTGCCTTAGTACATTCATCTTACTACAGAGTTCGTTTTAGTACATTCATCTTACTCCAGAGTTTATCTTAGTACATTCATCTTACTCCAGAGTTCGTTTTAGTACATTCTTCTTACTCCAGAGTTTATCTTAGTACATTCATCTTACTACAGAGTTCGTCTTAGTATATTCATCTTACTCCAGAATTCGTCTTAGTATATTCATCTTACTCCAGAATTTGTCTTCGTATATACATCTTACTCCAGACTTCATCTTAGTACATTCATCTTTCTCCAGAGTTCGTCTTAGTACATTCATCGTACTCCAGAGTTCGTCTTATTACATTCATCTTACTCCAGAATTCGTCTTAGTATATTCATCTTACTCCAGAATTTGTCTTCGTATATACATCTTACTCCAGACTTCATCTTAGTACATTCATCTTTCTCCAGAATTCGTCTTAGTACATTCACCTTACTCCAGAGTTCGTCTTCGTATATACATCTTACTCCAGAGTTCATTTTACTACATTCATCTTACTCCAGAATTCATCTTAGTACATTCATCTTGGGTGTTTCTAGGCCTTTCTTTCCTCTGCGTCTTGTTTAATTCAATGTATTAAACAAAGAGTAGAGAAAATAGAGTGATTTCATCTCATTTCCCTACGTTTGCTATGGGGTTAGCGTACGATCTTGCTGGTAATAAAGCCCTAATGATAACAAAGATTGTCAGTAGGTATGCAGTACAGCTCTCTCACTCTCTAATACGTACCATAAAGTATAACTGCTGGCATTGGAGGCTAATGCAATTACATTCATATGCATCCTTATACGTCTTGGTTTTATTGACCTACAAGGTTTATTCTATTGTTTGTTGAGCTCATTTAGGAGTTGAATTAAAATGTTAATGTATCTTCATCATGCAAGTTCAACATCTTTCATTTTGTATTATATAAAGCTGATGTTAATTGAGCACATTAGATTATGGTAAAGGTACAAAGTAGATCTGAATAACCCGGTGGATTGTTTTAATCTTATGTTGAAATGGCTGTTTTGAAATCCTGTTGTCCGTCTTTTTAATTACAAATAGAAAATGACAGTAACTATTATAGCTGTAATTGATACAGGAACACTAACATCCAAAAATCTAATTGGTTGATAAATCATTAATCATTTTCTTTCAGCCAGTATCTGTGTTGACAGGATAACACACACAGTCATCTGTAATCACCTGCACCGCACAAGACTATCACCCAGACAATCTAATACACAGTCATCTGTAATCACCTGCACCGCACAAGACTCTGACCAAGACAATCTAATACACAGTCATCTATAATCACCTGCACCGCACAAGACTATCACCCAGACAATCTAACACACAGTCATCTGTAATCACCTGCACCGCACAAGACTATCATCCAGACAATCTAACACACAGTCATCTGTAAACACCTGCACCGCACAAGACTCTCCCCCAGACAATCTAATACACAGTCATCTGTAAACACCAGCACCGCACAAGACTATCACCCAGACAATCTAACACACAGTCATCTGTAATCACCTGCACCGCACAAGACTATCACCCAGACAATCTAATACACAGTCATCTGTAATCACCTGCACCACACAAGACTATCACCCAGACAATCTAACACACAGTCATCTGTAATCACCTGCACAAGACTATCACCCAGACAATCTAATACACAGTCATCTGTAAACACCTGCACCGTACAAGACTATCACCCAGACAATCTAATACACAGTCATCTGTAATCACCTGCACCGCACAGGACTATCACCCAGACAATCTAATACACAGTCATCTGTAATCACCTGCACCGCACAAGACTCTCCCCCAGACAATCTAATACACAGTCATCTGTAATCACCTGCACCGCACAAGACTATCACCCAGACAATCTAATACACAGTCATCTGTAATCACCTGCACCGCACAAGACTCTCCCCCAGACAATCTAATACACAGTCATCTGTAATCACCTGCACCGCACAAGACTATCACCCAGACAATCTAATACACAGTCATCTGTAATCACCTGCACAAGACTATCACCCAGACAATCTAATACACAGTCATCTGTAAACACCTGCACCGTACAAGACTATCACCCAGACAGTCTAATACACAGTCATCTGTAATCACCTGCACCGCACAAGACTATCACCCAGACAATCTAACACACAGTCATCTGTAATCACCTGCACAAGACTATCACCCAGACAATCTAATACACAGTCATCTGTAAACACCAGCACCGCACAAGACTATCACCCAGACAATCTAACACACAGTCATCTGTAATCACCTGCACCGCACAAGACTATCACCCAGACAATCTAGTACACAGTCATCTGTTATCACCTGCACCGCACAAGACTATCACCCAGACAATCTAACACACAGTCATCTGTAAACACCTGCACCGCACAAGACTATCACCCAGACAATCTAATACACAGTCATCTGTAATCACCACACAAGACTCTCACCCAGACAATCTAATACACAGTCATCTGTAATCACCTGCACAAGACTATCACCCAGACAATCTAATACACAGTCATCTGTTATCACCACACAAGACTATCACCCAGACAATCTAATACACAGTCATCTGTTATCACCACACAAGATTCTCACCCAGACAATCTAATACACGGTGCAGGTAGGTTTGTGATGTACGGAGGATTACACTAAACACATTATAGTGCAGTCCTGTCTCTTCAACTCTAAGAGTCAATTAAAACCATAAAGAGAACATGTTGTTCTGATTAAATGTGACTCCCCACACCCTTGTAATCCTTTTTTATGTCCTTCTCCAGCAGTAACATGGGACCTGAACTTGGCCATGGTCCACAGAAGGCTGAACAACCTGCACTACTACATCATTGCAGTCTATTAGCTTTACAATGCTTTGCGTAAGCCTCTGGCACTCAAAGTGTTAACGGCCAGCTGTTCGCTGTGTGGATGGTAATTGAGGGGTTAATTCATCAGTTTCATTAAAGGGATAGTAATGTCAGAAAAAATATTAACTATATGGCAGATACACTTAAAATAGAGTACTTGCACTTATTTGTATCTCTCAGACCGTTATGGTTTGAGAGATATAGGAAAATAAAGTTCTCTGGTCCCTCCCCTTTCTGTTTGATGAGCTGTAAAGCTGTCAGAAGCAGATTCAGGTCGCTTGACCAGATGTGGCTCTTCAGCAGCGCCGATCTAATGATATGTAAAGATAAATACTTCATTGGAATGGTCTACAACGTGTGCTTACACACCAGGCACACTTTGTAGACCGTTCCAATGAAGTATTTATTTTAAGGTATCGCTATGTTGGCGCTGCTGAAGAGCCGCCATCTGATCCAGGAACCAGAATCTGCTTCCGACAGATTTATGGCTCATCAAACAGAAAGTGGAGGGACCAGAGAACTTTATTTTCCTATATCTCTCAAACCATAACCATTTGAGAGATACGAATAAGTGCAAGTACTCTCTTTAAATTGTATCTACCATATTGCTAATACTTTTTTTCTGACATCACTATCACTTTAACTCTACCCATAATTAATGTCTTTAACCCCTTATGGACCAGCACTTGAGGACCATGGACCTTTTTTTTAATTATTTGAGCAACCGATTCAGGGATCCCCAAGCGGCATGCAGCCACATGGGAACCCCTGAATTCCTGGACGTACATGTACATTATGGGTCATTTATGCATGTTCTTCAAATTACATACATGTACGTCATTAGCCCTTAAGGGATTAATAACATGACAAATTAGGCATTATTTCCAAAGCACAAAAGAGGTGACAGATCCATGTGTGTGTTGTCCAAATGAGAAATGTAACTCGTGCTTTAAAGGGATAGTAATACTTTGTTTTATCTTTATTTAGTAGGCATTAAAAAACATGAAGAACGATATAAGTCTTATCTCTCAGACCTTTATGGTTTGAGAGATATTCACAAGCAAAGTTTCCCCTCCCGCCCCTTTTACCTAGTGTAAGCCATCTCTTCTCAGATGTGGAATCCAGTCCATAGACCAGACAGATAACAGAAGGGGACAATCTTCTTCCTATGAGAACAATGAAAGCACTGCCTCCCTTGACAAGTTTTTCAGGTTTTTCCCTTATCTTAATTGAAGATTGTCCCTCTCTGCAATCTACCTGGGCACCTCCCTTCTGATCTGGCTGAACAGTGTTACATCAGTAAAAGGGGCAGGAGGGGGATACTTTATTATTCAATTACTCTTGTACTACAACTCTGACAGAATTGAAATAACACTCTCCAAAGTCCAAATACTATGATGATTAATTAGAGCTGCTTTTATTATGAAACATTACTATCCCTTTAAACCTCTGAATGCCAGAAAGGGATTCAACGTATGAAAAGTTCCCAAACCTGTTTATTAGCAAACAGAAGAAAATCTGAAAATCTGCTAGTTAAAAAAAAAAAGTATTAGGAAAAATGACTATTGGTATACAAGCATTAAAGCAGAATTTTCACTATGTAGAAATTCACCTGCAATAATTAAACATATGGCGACTAGCTTCATAATACGTCTATTATCTCTCAGAAGTGGCAGATTCTAAAGAAATCATTCATCTTCGGAGACCGGAAGCCAGGTATCAGTGCAGACATCTTGTCTGTGTGCCTGCGCCGTCAGTCCCGGTGTCCTCTAAGAAGCACTGCAGTGTGCCACAAGGTAACCGGAAGGGACTGACGGTGCAGTCGCGCAGACTGCACTAACCTGGCCGTCAGTCTCCAAAGATTAACCCTTTGAGTGCCAGAGGGGTACGGAACCCATTGCAAAGCAATGCGTTCTGTACCCCTATGGCACTCAAAGGGTTAAGGATTACTTTAGAATCTCAGGAGGCAAATATAGTTTTTGATACCTTTATTGGCTAACTAAGCAGATTTAAATGCAAGCTTTCAAGACCTTAGGTCTCTTCCTCAGGCATGTTATACAGATAAATATGAAAACATCTCTCTTAAATACAAGTACACATTGCATTGTTTAGCATGGAAATCAGATAACAGAACTCAATCCAGATCCACACACTTTGATCAGTCAGTGGTAAATTGCACTCTTCCTCTGAGGCTTTAGAGGTATTTACTATGCTCTTGGGTCGGTTGAAAAGGTCAATCAACTAAGTGATAATGTGACAAAAACTCTCTGTCCCTATTTAAACCACTACAAATTGCATTAAATTTTAACATTAATTTTACCTCCCATACCTTTCTGTCCCCCTGAGTGCGGATCTGTCCCATCAATACAAAGTACCAACTCTCATCTACTTTAGAATCGGGTACTTCTGAGAGGTAATAGAAGTATTACAAAGCTAGTCGCCGTATGTTTAAAGGGATAGTAATACTTAAAATGTAAAAAAAAATATGTTGTAGGGTTTATCCCCCTGAGTAAAACAAGGGAACTCCCACTGCTGAAAGGTGTTTCATTCAAAAGTTATTAATTTTCAAATTTGAATTTTTTAGGTGCAATATCACAGTGGCCTGAAATTGTACAGTGGCGCTGTTGCTACACGATCCTATGGACAGGTCTGGTCAATTGACCATAAATCTCCATAGGATGGTGTAGCAACAGTGCCACTGTACAATTTCAGGCCACTGTGATATTGCACCTAAAAAATTCAACTTTGAAAATTAATAACTTTTGAATGAAACACCTTTCAGCAGTGGGAGTACTCTTGTTTTACTCAGGGGGATAAACCCTACAACATATTTTTTTTTTATATTTTAAGTATTACTATCCCTTTAATTATTGCAGGGCAACTTTATACTATGTGAAAGTTCCGCTCTAACACATGGCGGATGTATAATGGGGGCAGTAGGAAAAACCTGGGGCATAAAATGCCACAAAAGCAAGTTGTGCAACGTATAACCACATTTGCTCCTTCTGCGATAAAGTTAGTAAAGGTTTGAAAAAAAAGAGGCAAGTTTAAGCCAGTGCAAGCAATGTATTAAAAAAAAGATGCAAAATGTGGCATAAATGATAGCAAATGTGGATAATACAGGATAATACTAGTATTGATATGCGTATCTCTATGTGCATAATGATTTGGGGGGCATTTTAATCTGAGTGGAAGTTCCGCTTTAACCCTGTGTGTTCTAGAGACATCTGCAACACATCATGAATCAAGGGGCTTAAAGGGTTAGTAATGTCTTTTTTTAAAAGAATGTAATATTATAGATATTGAAAAAAAATAAAGGAATTGATACAAGTCCAGTCTCTCAACTTGGATAGTTTGAGAGATATACAATGTTAAAGATCCCCCATCCCTCCAGTTTCACAGACGTCAGCCTATAGCGACAGCAGGAGATTCTGGTTCGGGACCGGACAGCGGTTTTCAGCAGAGTCCAAAATAGCTCTATCTAAAAAGAAATCCTTAACTGGAATGGTCTACAAAGTGTGCTTACAAACCATGCACACTTTGTAGACCATTCCAATTAAGTTTTTCTTTTTAGATAGCGCTATTTCGGCTCTGATGAAGAACTGCCATCGGGTCGCATGACTCCAATCTCCTTCTGTCAGCTTTACAGCTGAAGTCTCTGAAAGAGGCAGGATGGGGGAACTTTAACCCTTTGAATACCAGAGGGGTATGCAATGCATTGCTTTGCAATGTGTTGCGTACCCCTCTGGCACTCAAAGGGTTAACATTGTATATCTCTCAAACTATACCAGTTGGAGAGACCGAACTTGCATAGATTAATTAATTTTTTAACCCCTTAGTGACAGCCATGGCTGTCACCTTAACGCCAGTCATACAAAAAAAAAAAAAACTTGCCAAATGATTCCGGAGTCCCTGAACGGCGTGCAGCCGCACGGAGACCCAGACTTCCGGTACTACTTCCGGGACTTACCAGGTACATCCTCTGTCACTAAGTGACAGTTTTTGCGGGACGTACCTGGTAAGTCCATTGTCGGGAAGGAGTTAATAGCTACAAAATTACATTTTAGTGGCATCAGACATTACTATGCCTTTAACCCTTTGAGAATATAAATGGTTATTTACCTAAGCTAATCCCCTCAGATCTTTTGCTCTGCAATACACGATACTGAGAAATGTACAATATATACTTAGCGGTTCTATACATCAATGGTATTATGTATGTATGTAATTTCACGTTTATTCCAATCTACTAATTCAATATTTGTCTTGTAGCCCATAACTGGACTTTACGCTTATTATGTAAGATGTGTTTGAATTCATTCTGGGATGTCTAATGTCGATATGCTTGTATACCCTTGTAATGACTTTTTCTTCAATAAAAATTTAAAATAATAATAAAAAAAAATATGAATATAAATGTATGGAAATGTAATAGTCCCCTAAAGTATAGATGGTTTGCTCCAGATTTACAATTATTTTTAATACATTAGCTTCATAATTGATGCACTTACTGAGATCCAATGTGAAAGCTGTAGCCAGCAGACAGATCACAATCCCCTTCATCTTGGTGCGAGGCCAAACAGCAAGTACAGAGAGGAATCGGCAGAGGCAGATTTATAAACCAGCTCTTTCACTAATTACCATACATTGAAGGACGTTTAAACATGAAGTTCTGGAGAGGTTGGACAACTGGAAATAGAGCACTGAATAATCAAGTATTTCTTTTTTGGGTTTTTTCCATATTAGAGACAAATGAGTGTCAGGTGAGGTGGGATGATTATTATATATATTTATAGAACATAGGAGTGCCAAAATAATAAGTATTCACTGTACCATAATGCTATTCAATTTGTCTTGCATAATCACTGAAAAGGGTTTCGCATGCACCAACCCCACAAATAATATATATTACATATGTAGACTTGATTCTTTTTTTTTTATCCATTTAACTCTTAAAGGGGAACTACCACCCCACACAATCTTTACCTTCACTAAGTCCCCATCTGGTGACTAACTGCTTAGTAGCGCTAGTCACCAGAATAATTACCTTATTTAATAGATTTCTGCTCTCTTCCATGGGTGACAGGCAGGACGGAGCGCAGACATCTTTCCATTGTGACGTCAAAAACTTGATTAGTATAGCTAGGAAGAGAGGAGGAAAAGAGGGGGGTATGATACAAAACATTAGATATATTGTATGATTTAATAAAGTTCTGGAGAAAGAATTTTCCAGAAAAAAATAAATACTAGAATAAGGTGAGTGATCTAAAGTTAGAGGATGGAACATTACAGAGCAATGTGCATAATAAGTACTGCTTTACTAAGAGGGGGCGATAGATCTGTGGAACAGCCTCCCACTGGACGTGGTAGGGGCAAATACAGTAACAGAGATCAAAATTCATAAACATTTTACTATATAGAACTGTGTATTTTATCTGTCAAAATCTATTTCTAATGTATATTACTATGTAAGGCTACAAACTGAAAAGACTCACACAACAACTGATCGATAATAAAGCACAAGAGGCAATTACACAGCTTTCAGAGTAGTTACAGCCCTCCTAGAGAACAACACAGCCCCAGGATAAAATAGGGACCCCTGTGTGAACCCCCTATTATACTGACTGGAATATGGGTACTTGCAGAGATCAGCATAGAGTGGTGCATGACTGTGGGACCCAGCACCAACATTACAGAGGTCCTGCTTATCCATGAGCACTGCTTGGTGTGTAGTTGTTAGAGGGATAGATAGATAGATAGATAGATAGATAGATAGATAGATAGATATGAGATAGATAGATAGATAGATAGATAGATAGATATGAGATAGATATTAGATAGATAGATAGATAGATAGATAGATAGATAGATAGATAGATTTGAAATACATAGATAAATATGAAAGATAGATAGATAGATAGATAGATAGATAGATAGATAGATAGATAGATAGATATATGAAATAGATAGATGTGAGATAGATAGATCGATAGATAGATAGATAGATAGATAGATAGATAGATAGATAGATAGATATGAGGTAGATATTAGATAGATAGATAGATAGATAGATAGATAGATAGATAGATAGATAGATATATGAAATAGATAGATAGATGTGAGATAGATAGATAGATAGATAGATAGATAGATAGATAGATAGATAGATAGATAGATAGATAGATATGAGGTAGATATATATGAGATACATAGATAAATATGAGATAGATATGGGTCACTTTTAGAAGGTCACACACACAGAGAGTTCGACCTCATGAATCTTTAACTATGTTGTCTGCACAAAAATGTCGAAATTAGAATCTCACACCGCTTGACATCACAAGATCCTCATGTCGTCTAGTTAATGGTCACATACATGTAATCAGTCCTGTCCTCCCGTCCTGAGCCGGTAGCCTGACACTTCACTTTGCATTTGGGTAATCAGATAATTACAGAACCGGTAGCCTCACATGCAATATGTTTTTTCAACCCCACTCGCACCTATATATTAACCCTATGGTAATCTGAGCACCTCCTCTTCCCGCAGTTGACTGCCAGTGCTACTGAAGGTCACTGTGCATGGAGACCAATAAGTCAACTGCGGGAAGAGGAGGCGCTCAGATTAGCGTAGGGTTAACATATAGGAGCAAGTGGTGTTGAGAAAGGACATTGCTTGTGAGTACCACTGCCCTATGATTTCCAAAAGTTTTATTCGGTCTAACATAAAAAAATAAAATCCAATAATTCATGAGTAAAATCTGGTAGTGATATTCTGTGTGGAGGAAAACGTCATTGTGTGTGTGTAAAATACGGCAGTAGATAATTACATATGTTGAAACAGACAGTAAAATAAAAGGCTGCCAGCTCTATAATTATCTGATTACCCAAATGCAGTGAGTGTCAGGCTACTGGTTAAAGATGGGAGGACAGGATTGATTACATGTATGTGACATGTCAAGCAGTGTGAGATTCTAATGTTGACATTTTTGTGCAGACAACATAGTGATTCATGAGGTTGAACTCTCTTCTGTGTGTGACCTTTTAAAATGATACCATAGATGTGAGATAGATAGATAGATAGATAGATAGATAGATAGATAGATAGATAAATAGAAGATAGATAGATAGATAGATAGATAGATAGATAGATAGATAGATAGATATGAGATAGATCGATAGACAGATATGAGATATATAGATAGATAAGAGATAGATAGATAGATAGATAGATAGATAGATAGATAGATAGATAGATAGATAGATAAGAGATAGACAGATATTTATTAAATAGATATATATATATATATTAAGTAGATAGACAGATATGCGATAGATAGAGAGATAGATAGATAGATAGATAGATAGATAGATAGATAGATAGATAGATAGATAGACAGATTTGAGATATATAGATAGATAGATATATAGATAGATAGATAGATATTAAATAGATAGACAGATATGCGATAAATAGATAAATAGCTAGATAGAAATGAGATATATAGATAGATAGATTATTAGAGAGAGAGATAAGAGATAGATATGGAATAGATAGATAGATAGATAGATAGATAGATAGATAGATAGTTATTAAATAGATATATATTAAATAGATAGACAAATATGAGATAGATAAATAGCTAGATAGATTTAAGATATATAGATAGATAGATTGATAGATATTAAATAGATAGACAGATATGAGATAGATATAGATAGATACATAGATAGATACATAGATAGATAGATACATAGATAGATAAGAGATAGATAGATATTTATTAAATATATATATTAAATAGATAGACAGATATGCGATAGATAGATAGATAGATAGATAGATAGATAGATAGATAGATAGATTTGAGATATATATAGATAGATAAATAGCTAGATAGATTTGAGATATATAGATAGATAGATTATTAGAGAGAGATAGATAAGAGATAGATAGATAGATAGATAGATAGATAGATAGATAGATTAATAGATATATATGAGATAGATATTTAGACAGACTGATAGATATTACATAGACAGATAGACTCAGACATACATACATATACATTCCAATGTGCCCAAGTGAATTGTTGAACATTTTTCTAAACACGCTACTTTGTATTACATGTAAAAGAGTATCTCCCCAGGTTAATTATTTTGTATGCAACTGCCTTAAAGTTTTTCACCTTTTAACCCCTTAAGGACCGGCGCGCGTGACCGGCACTTGAGGACCACAGGGCTTTTTTTTTTCGCTTCTGGAGCGGCGTGCAGCCGCACCGGGAACCCTGAACTCCATGCCGTGCCAGGACAGTCACTGGTCCTTAAGTGCTGGACCGCCTTGATGGTCCTGGCACGGCAACGGTCCTTAAGGTGTTAAGGGTATAAAAACTGGTGACGGTCCTGGCACGTCATCGGTCATTAAGGGATTAAGGAACTCCGGTACATCTCTCTAACTAAGAGGGGTCAGGAGAGGCTATATAAGGTTCTGGCAGGGTGAATTTTGGGGTGGAGAATGTGCTCCTCGGTAGAATCCCCCTTCTGGAGTCACTACTCGTCCATCAAAGGAAGAAAATCTTGCATTTCCCATGCCCTCAGTTTGCCATTCAAATATATCACCTTTATATCACTTTATATCACTCTTATGGGTTCTTTATTACAAATGCACTTTGATTTCCATCTATTTTACTGCCAAAAACAGCCCTACCTTTTCTCTTGACCAAAACCCAAGTTTCTTCTAGGACTGAAAGAACCCAGATGGGGCCTCCAGAAAGCGGATGACTACAGATTCAAGTAAGAGTTTGACTTGAAGATGAGGGTAAATGTTACAAAGACATTGAGTTCCACTTTTCATTCTTATAAGGTTTATTAAAGGGTTAATATTGCCATGTGCAATGAGCAAAAATTGAAGTCCTTTAGTCCTGTTAGCAATTGTTCTGTCCCCGTCCAAAAACATGACATTCAGGCCTGATTGTAGATGTTCACTGTTGAGCAAAGACACAAGGGTAACATTCATAGTGGGGGCATTAGGGTTTCTGCCATAGTAATGTAAATAGGGTTGGAAGTATTATTAGGAAGTAATCGTTCTCCTTTAAAGGAGCAGTAAACTTTTTTTATGAAAATATATATATTGTAGTGTGTTTCTTGTTGAGTTAAACAAGGGTACTCCCACTGCTGAGAGATGCATATTTCCAGAGTTATTACCATTTAAACCTGTGGGGGGGTTTTTGTATTAGCAGTGCCCTCTACTGGTGACATTCCAATTAGTATTCTGAAACATTCTAATGGAGAGGAAAGTCAGTGACCTACAGTTCTACATAAAATGTGAGAAAAAATGCTGAGTCACTTCCTGTCAGTTAGAACTATCAGGAAGTAAACACAGTAAATTCACTTCCTGTCAGTTAGAACTTTCAGGAAGTAAACACAGTACATTCACTTCCTGATTATTTGAACTGTTATATAATTTGAATAAAACAATTGACAGCAGTGGGAGTGACCTTGTTTTACTCAGCAGGAAAAACTCTACAACTTATAGGTTTTCATAAAAAAAAGTTTACTGCTCCTTTAAGTCATTCTATCATGTTTCTTTTCTCCAGGCATCATTAGTCACATTGTAGGCAGTGAAGCAAGCATTATTTTTCTTTATACTCAGGACACAATGTAAAACATTGTTTGTGATCAAATCCTATTAAGTTGAACAGTTGGGCCCCTCCTTTATACATATGACAGGGCATTTTGTCTGTTTATTTCTCTCACATGGGAGAATTTTCCATTCCATCTCTACTTACAGGTCTCAATTTCACTATTGTGTAATTGTGTCAGTCTGCCAAACATGCCAAGAACTTTTGGTACAGAAAGAATATAATTCAGTGGCTGAAGTTAACCCATATTCTATATATCATCCATACAATATAATAGATATACTGTACTCAGTATCATTATACACAGCAGGGTGATCAGTATCAGTGTGTAGATATCAGTACCATTATACAGAGTGGAGTGATCAGTATCAGTGTGTAGATATCAGTACCATTATACAGAGCGGTGTGATCAGTATCAGTGTGTAGATATCAGTACCATTATACAGAGTGGAGTGATCAGTATCAGTGTGTAGATACTCAGTACCATTATACAGAGTGGTGTGATCAGTATCAGTGTGTAGATACTCAATACCATTATACAGAGCGGTGTGATCAGTATCAGTGTGTAGATAACAGTACCATTATACAGAGCGGTGTGATCAGTATCAGTGTGTAGATACTCAGTACCATTATACAGAGCGGTGTGTGATCAGTATCAGTGTGTAGATATCAGTACCATTATACAGAGTGGAGTGATCAGTATCAGTGTGTAGATATCAGAACCATTATACAGAGCTGTGTGATCAGTATCAGTGTATAGATACTCAGTACCATTATACAGTGCAGTGTGTGATCAGTATCAGTGTGTAGATATCAGTACCATTATACAGAGTGGAGTGATCAGTATCAGTGTGTAGATATCAGTACCATTATACAGAGCTGTGTGATCAGTATCAGTGTATAGATACTCAGTACCATTATACAGTGCAGTGTGTGATCAGTATCAGTGTGTAGATATCAGTACCATTATACAGAGCGGTGTGATCAGTATCAGTGTGTAGATACTCAGTACCATTATACAGAGCAGTGTGATCAGTATCAGTGTGTAGATACTCAATACCATTATACAGAGCAGTGTGATCAGTATCAGTGTGTAGATATCAGTACCATTATACAGAGGGGTGTGATCAGTATCAGTGTATAGATACTCAGTACCATTATACAGAGGGGTGTGATCAGTATCAGTGTATAGATACTCAGTACCATTATACAGTGCAGTGTGTGATCAGTATCATTGTGTAGATACTCAGTACCATTATACAGAGCGGTGTGATCAGTATCATTGTGTATATACTCAGTACCATTATACAGAGCAGTGTGATCAATATCAGTGGGTAGCTACTCAGTACCATTATACAGAGAGGTGTGATTGGTATCAGTGTGTAGATACTCAGTACCATTATACAGTGCAGTGTGTGATCAGTATCATTGTGTAGATACTCAGTACCATTATACAGAGCGGTGTGATCAGTATCAGTGTGTAGCTACTCAGTACCATTATACAGAGAGGTGTTATTGGTATCAGTGTGTAGATATCAGTACCGTTATACAGAGTAGTGTGATTAATATCAGTGTGTAGATATCAGTACCATTATACAGAGTGATGTGATCAGTATCAGTGTGTAGATATCAGTACCATTATACAGAGCGGTGTGATCAGTATCAGTGTGTAGATACTCAGTACCATTATACAGTGCAGTGTGATCAGTATCAGTGTGTAAATATTCAGTACCATTATACAGAGCGGTGTGATCAGTATCAGTGTGTAGTTATCAGTACCATTATACAGAGCGGTGTGATCAGTATCAGTGTGTAGATACTCAGTACCATTATACAGAGCGGTGTGATCAGTATCAGTGTGTAGATACTTAGTACCATTATACAGTGTGATCAGTGCAGGGGTCAAGTCCTGGGAAAAAAAGTGTGGGAACTCACCCAAGATTCCCACCGCCCAAAATAAATATACATGGCTCACGTCAAGTGTTTCTATCTCTATACCTGTGTATATGTATCATTGCATGTAAGAGTGTGTCTGTCTCACTCTATGTATGTCAGTGCATGTGTGTGTGAGTTTCTGTGTCTATATGTGTGTATGTCTGTTGCATGTGTCTTTGTCTCTATTACTGTTGCATGCATGCACACACATTGCCCCCCATCATCTCCACATTGCCCTCACATTACCCCCCATTATCTCCACATTTTCCAATCGTCTCCACATTGCTTTCACATTACCCCATCATCTCCACATTGCCCCCCATCATTGCCTCTCATCATCTCCACATTGCCCCCATCATCTCCACATTTACCCCATCATCTCCACATTGCCCCGCATCATCTCCACATTGCCCTCACATTACCTCTATCATCTCCACATTGCCCCTCATCATCTCCACATTTCCCCCCATCATCTCCACACTGCCCCATCATCTCCACATTGCCCTCACATTGCCCCCATCATCTCCACATTGCCCCCCATCATTTCCCCCCACCAGTTCCACACTGTCCCCATCAGTTCCACATTGTCCTCACATTTCCCCCATCTGCTCCAAATTGCCCCCCATCGTCTCCAAATTGCCCTAAAATTTCCACCCATCCACTCCAACTTTCCCCCATCATCTACACATTTCTCTCACATTTCCCCCCATCAGCTCCAACTTCCCGCCATCAGCTCCACTTTCCCCCTCATCAGCTCCACCTTACCCCCCATCAGCTCCACTTTGCCCCCATCAGCTATAGCTTGCCCCCACCAGCTCCACTTTGCCCCCCACCAACTCCAACTTGCCCCCCATCAGCTCCACTTTGCCCCATAAGCTCCTACTTGCCCCCATCAGCTCCACTTTGCCCCCATCAGCTCCAAATTGCCACCATCAGCTCCACATTACCCCCCATCAGCTCCATATTGCCCCCCTGTGTTCATTTCCTATCTCCCTGGTGGTCCAGCGGCCTATTAGAAGAGGTCTGTGCCTCTTTTGGCACAGACCTGTATCTGCTGGAGCTCCTGAGCAGTCATCTCTTCAGTAATGCAGATGACATCATCTCCCAGCATGCTCTGCATTACTAAAGAAACTACGGCAACGAGGAAGCTCAGTAGCTACAGGTCCGTGCGGAAGAAGGCACAGACCTGACTGCGTTGCGGTGCCGGACGGGGGAGTCCTGCTAGTGGGAACAGTGTTTCTGCTCTGGAAAATGTTCCTGCAGGACTTGAGCCCTGGATCAGTGTCAGTGTGTTTATACTCAGTATCATTATATACAGCGGTGTGATCAGTATCAGTGTGTAGATACTTAGTACCATTATACAGAGCGGTGTGATCAGTATCAGTGTGTAGATACTCAATACCATTATACAGAGCTGTGTGATCAGTATCAGTGTGTAGATACTCAGTACCATTATACAGAGCAGTGTGATCAGTATCAGTGTGTAGATACTCAACACCATTATACAGAGCTGTGTGATCAGTATCAGTGTGTAGATACTCAGTACCATTATACAGAGCAGTGTGATCAGTATCAGTGTGTAGATACTCAGTACCATTATACAGAGCGGTGTGATCAGTGTCAGTGTGTAGATACTCAGTATCATTATATAGAGCAGTGTGATCAGTATCAGTGTGTAGATACTCAGTACCATTATACAGAGCGGTGTGATCAGTATCAGTGTGTAGATACTCAGTACTATTATACAGAGCGGTGTGATCAGTATCAGTGTGTAGATACTCAGTACCATTATACAGTGCAGTGTGATCAGTATCAGTGTGTAGATATCAGTACCATTATACAGAGAGGTGTGATCACTATCAGTGTGTAGATACTCAGTACCATTATACAGAGAGGTGCAATCAGTTTCAGTGTGTAGATACTCAGTACCATTATACAGTGCAGTGTGATCAGTATCGGTGTGTAGACACTCAGTACCATTATACAGAGAGCTGTGATCAGAATCTGTGTGTAGATACTCAGTACCATTATACAGAATGGTGTGATCAGCATCAGTGTGTAGATACTCAGTACCATTATACAGAGTGGTGTGATCAATATCAGTGTATAGATACTCAGTACCATCATACAGAGCGGTGTGATCAGTATCAGTGTGTAGATATCAATACCATTATACAGAGCGGTGTGATCAGTATCAGTGTGTAGATATCAGTACCATTATACAGAGCGGTGTGATCAGTATCAGTGTGTAGATATCAATACCATTATACAGTGCAGTGTGATCATTATCAGTGTGTAGATACTCAGTACCATTATACAGTGCAGTGTGTGATCAGTATCATTGTGTAGATACTCAGTACCAGTATACAGAGCGGTGTGATCAGTATCAGTGTGTAGATACTCATTACCATTATACAGAGCGGTGTGATCAGTATCAGTGTGTAGATACTCAGTACCATTATACAGAGCGGTGTGATCAGTATCAGTGTGTAGATACTCAGTACCATTATACAGAGCGGTGTGATCAGTATCAGTGTGTAGATACTCAGTACCATTATACAGAGCGGTGTGGTCAGTATCAGTGTGTAAATACTCAGTACCATTATACAGAGCGGTGTGATCAGTATCAGTGTGTAGATACTCATTACCATTATACAGAGTGGTGTGATCAGTATCAGTGTGTAGATACTCAGTACCATTATACAGAGCGGTGTGGTCAGTATCAGTGTGTAGATACTCAGTACCATTATACAGAGCAGTGTGATCAGTATCAGTATGTAGATACTCAGTACCATTATACAGAGCGGTGTGATCAGTATCAGTGTGTAGATATCAGTACCATTATACAGTGCAGTGTGATCAGTATCAGTGTGTAGATATCAATACCATTATACAGTGCAGTGTGATCAGTATCAGTGTGTAGATACTCAGTACCATTATACAGTGCAGTGTGTGATCAGTATCATTGTGTAGATACTCAGTACCATTATACAGAGCGGTGTGATCAGTATCAGTGTGTAGATACTCATTACCATTATACAGAGCGGTGTGATCAGTATCAGTGTGTAGATACTCAGTACCATTATACAGAGCGGTGTGGTCAGTATCAGTGTGTAGATACTTAGTACCATTATACAGAGCAGTGTGATCAGTATCAGTGTGTAGATACTCAGTACCATTATACAGAGCAGTGTGATCAGTATCAGTGTGTAGATACCAGTACCATTATACAGAGCGGGGTGATCAGTATCAGTGTGTAGATATCAGTACCATTATACAGAGTGGTGTGGTCAGTATCAGTGTGTAGATACTCAGTACCATTATACAGAGCGGGGTGATCAGTATCAGTGTGTAGATGTAAGTACCATTATACAGAGCGGTGTGATCCGTATCAGTGTGTAGATATCAGTACCATTATACAGAGTGGTGTGGTCAGTATCAGTGTGTAGATACTCAGAACCATTATACAGAGTGATGTGATCAGTATCAGTGTGTAGATATCAGTACCATTATACAGAGCGGTGTGATCAGTATCAGTGTGTAGATACTCAGTACCATTATACAGAGCAGTGTGATCAGTATCAGTGTGTAGATATCAGTACCATTATACAGAATGGTGTGATCAGTATCAGTGTGTAGATACTCAGTTCCATTATACAGAGCAGTGTGATCAGTATCAGTGTGTAAGTACTCAGTACCATTATACAGAGCGGTGTGATCAGTATCAGTGTGTAGATACTCAGTACCATTATACAGAGCAGTGTGATCAGTATCAGTGTGTAGATATCAGTACCATTATACAGAGCAGTGTGATCAGTATCAGTGTGTAGATACTCAGTACCATTATACAGAGCGGTGTGATCAGTATCAGTGTGTAAGTACTCAGTACCATTACACAGAGTGGTGTGATCGGTATCAGTGTGTAGATACTCAGTACAATTATACAGAGCAATGTGATCACTATCAGTGTGTAGATCCTCAGTACCATTATACAGAGCGGTGTGATCAGTATCAGTGTGTAGATACTCAGTACCATTATACAGAGCGGTGTGATCAGTATCAGTGTGTAGATATCAGTACCATTATACAGAGCGGTGTGATCAGTATCAGTGTGTAAGTACTCAGTACCATTATACAGAGTGGTGTGATCGGTATCAGTGTGTAGATACTCAGTACCATTATACACTGCAGTGTGATCAGTATCAGTGTGTAGATACTCAGTACCATTATACAGTGTGGTGTGATCAGTATCAGTGTGTAGATACTCAGTACCATTATACAGTGCAGTGTGTGATCAGTATCATTGTGTAGATACTCAGTACCATTATACAGAGCGGTGTGATCAGTATCAGTGTGTAGATACTCAGTACCATTATACAGTGTGGTGTGATCAGTATCAGTGTGTAGATACTCAGTACCATTATACAGTGCAGTGTGTGATCAGTATCATTGTGTAGATACTCAGTACCATTATACAGAGTGATGTGATCAGTATCAGTGTGTAGATACTCAGTACCATTATACAGAGCGGTGTGATCAGTATCAGTGTGTAGATATCAGTACCATTGTACAGAGCAGTGTGATCAGTATCAGTGTGTAGATACTCAGTACCATTATACAGAGCGGTGTGATCAGTATCAGTGTTTAGATACTCAGTACCATTATACAGTGCAGTGTGTGATCAGTATCAGTGTGTAGATACTCAGTACCATTATACAGAGCGGTGTGATCAGTATCAGTGTGTAGATATCAGTACCATTGTACAGAGCAGTGTGATCAGTATCAGTGTGTAGATACTCAGTACCATTATACAGAGCGGTGTGATCAGTATCAGTGTGTAGATATCAGTACCATTATACAGTGCAGTGTGTGATCAGTATCAGTGTGTAGATACTCAGTACCAGTATACAGAGCGGTGTGATCAGTATCAGTGTTTAGATACTCAGTACCATTATACAGTGTGGTGTGATCAGTATCAGTGTGTAGATACACAGAGCTGTGTGTGCACTTCCCGCTTGACAAAAAATTTCCTGTGAAAAGTGCAGAATTTCTTCTGTTTTTTGCCTAGCTCATTCCATTGAAGTCAAAGGGAACATTGAATTTCTACACAACACATAGCAAATATTTTTTTATTTCCCAAAGGCACAGTATAAAAGGGGCATGAGGGTGTCTGTGTTGGTGGGGAGTGGAGTAAGAATCAGCTGAATAGGGAATTTTTTGGGGGGAGCTTGTTTACTGGGATTGGGGGGCAGTTAATACAAAATAAATCCTAAATAGAAATAAAATACCCAATAAGACATGGTATAAAAGGGGTCTGAGGAGGGTGCCTGTGTTGGTGGGTGGAGTCTGGGGAATGAATCAGTTGAACAGGGAATTTGTTTTGGGGGGTTTCTTTACTGGTATTGGGGGGACAGTTAATAAAAAAATTAATAAATAAAATAAGAAATTTGTATATAAATTGATAGAGACAGGAAGCCCCTAACATAAGCTGCCACTGGGGTGGACTGATACTTGACTTGATAGAGTATTTTTTAGAGGATTATTTGTTAAACTTGTTAGAAATCCAAGCCCTGAGGAAACATTGATTTGTAGGACTTAGACTTATTAGAGGCACAAGTCCAGAAGAAACATTGATTTGTAGGACTTAGATTTGTTTGCACAAACCCTAAGGAATCATTGATTTGTAGGACTTAGGCTTGTTAGAAACAAACTCCAAAAATTGTTTATTTTTTATTCTAGGACTATGATTTTTTTTTTTTGTATTTTTTTTTAAAGCACAAGCCCTGAGGGAAAAAAAAATCCCTACTGGCCTAGAGCCAGCAGGTGATGGCTACTGGCCATTGTCAAATGCCCTGATGTAGATGCGGAATTTGCGACTACTGTTCTTGCTGCTGCTGAGTTGTTTAAACAGCAGGATGATTAGGCAGCTGAAAGGGAAAGGGATCAACAACAACAGTAACAGGGTTGATGGACTGAAGGTTCCATTTGTCACGACTAGCTCCAGTGATGCGCCTGAGGAAGTAGCAGTACCATAACTAGCCCCACCATGACTGCTATATGTGTTGCTGCTGTTGGCAAGTGGAATCTGTCCTAGTAATCCCACATCACTTGATGACCTCATTCCCACTGTGTCCACGGTGGTCTGTGTCACACTAGCCTGCTCCTCAGCATCCTGCTGCCCTTGCAACTCAGCAGCAGCAGGAATTAGAGCAGTTGCAAATTCTGCAAATTTCCATATGCTCACTACTGGTTGTAGGAGGTGACGAGCAATGTGACAGTGGGTCCCCTAATGTCACACTTGCCATTTCTTGGGACCTGAAGAAGGCAGACTGGCAGCAGGAGCAGGCAGCTGGTCTGTACTCTTGGTGGTATTATTGTGATGGTGACAATTCTGCCTTCTTCAGTATCCCGTTGGGGAAGGAGAATGGTGTGGGCTCCCTTGACCGCTAGTCTGGACGCTCTCAATTGCTTCCCCTACCACTCTCCTAACACTAATCCCACCGACTTCTTCATCATTACTGTTACTACTACTACTAACACCAACCACATCAAGTTCAGCTGCAGAGTCTTCCTCCTCCGTCTCACAGTCACTAGTAATATGAGGATATTGCTGTTGATTACCCCCTCCTTCACTCCTAACGCTAACAAGCTGCTGGACCTTAGTAGTAGTAGTACTAGCACTGGTGGGACTGATTGGAGATGGCAAGTGTGACTTAGGGTCCCCTGCTGTCACACTTGGTATCATCTTCTCCTTCCCTCCTCCTGAGTATTACAAGACACACTGGCAGCAGGCACAGCACTGGTGGAAGGGGCAGCACGTCTGACAGCTGGCACTGCACTGGTGGCAGCAGGCACAGCATTTGTGGTGGCACTGGAAGAAGGGGCAGCATGTCTGACAGCCGGAACCGCACTGGTGGCAGCAGGGGCAGTACTGGCAACAGGCACAGCACTGGTAGAAGGGGCAGCACGCCTGACAGCTGGCACCGCACTGGTGGCAGCAGGCACAGAACTGGTGATGGCACTGGAAGAAGGGGCAGCACGTCTGACAGCCGGAACTGCACTGGTGGCAGCAGGCACAGCACTGGTGGTGGCACTGGCAGAAGGGGCAGCACGTCTGACAGCCGAAACTACACTGGTGGCAGGAGGGGCAGTACCGAGAGCAGGCACAGCACATCTTATAGCAGACGCAGCATGTCTGGCAGCAGGCACAGGCAGCAGACCTGTCCTGATCTCACTGCTAGCACTCCTCTTTTGTTCCTCCCTTGACAGTAATTTCCCCAAAAACCCTAGGGGTGATTTCGGGGGACTGACCAACATTACTTCTGTAGTGCTCGCTTCCTCCTCCTCAGACTCAGTGGACACGTAATGGTGCTTCCACTTCCTCCTTTTATTATTTTTAATCCTGTGCGATATCAGTCACTATGAGCTTCTCCTGTCTCAGTTTTGCCTCAAAAACACAGCAGAACAGCACAGCACGTCTACCTCGCTCAGAATCTGTTCCTATTGTGTTTCACTTCTGCTAACACGTCACGTTTTTATAGCGCCGAGGCAAAAACCACGTAAATCAATGGGCGGAAACGTTCTAGCCATCAAAAAAATGGCAAAAAATATTGGCCAGTGGACGAAAAATGAGAAGATTCTAATCACAGGTTTTAAAGCAACGTGATTTTCGTGGAATTTCCCGCGGAAATATGGTGAGAGGTGTGTTGCGTACCCTTCTGGCACTCAAAGGGTTAAAAAATAATGCAGGACAACAGTTTCTTAGACACCCCATCAAGACTGCTCATGTAACAGGAGTCCTGGATAAAAACATGAATGGTTGCCCCCACAGAGGATATCTAAAAGGGACAGTAATGGATGTGAATAAATGTAGCTCCGATTAATGGTCCTTTATTATGGTTCATGTAGCGCTGTATGTAATTTGTGTCTGACTTGTAGCAGAAAAGTAAATCAATTTTAACCACTTAAAGGGGAACTGCCACCCCACACAATCTTTAGCTTCACTAAGTCCCCATCTGGCGACTAGCTGCTTAGTAGCGCTAGTCGCCAGAATAATTACCTTATTTAATAGATTTCTGCTCTCTTCCATGGGTGGCAGGCAGGACGGAGCTCAGACATCTTGTCATTGTGACGTCCGCGCGCCTGCGCTGTCAGTCCCAGCCGGGTCTAGGAGGTGTTGCTAGTAGCCATTTGGCTCCAGCTGGGACTGACAGTGCAGGCGCACGGATGTCACAATGGCAAGATGTCCGCGCTCCTTCCTGCCTGTCACCCATGGAAGAGAGGAGAAATCTATTAAATAAGGTAATTATTCTGGTGACTAGCGCTACTAATCAGCTAGTCACCAGATGGGGACTTAGAGAAGGTAAAGATTGTGTGGGGTGGTAGTTCCCCTTTAACGACCCTTGATGGTCATAGCACGTCATGGGTTATTATACCCTTAATGACCCATAACGTGCTATGACCGTCATGGAATTCCTGGCTCCCCCCACGGCTGCACGCCATTTGGGGAGTCTGGAATCCGAGTCATAAAAAAAAAAAATGCTCCGTGGTCCTTTAGTGACCACAACATGCCTGCGCGGCCGGTCGTTAAGGGGTTAAAGAATCCCTCTCCTGCCCCTTTTGGATGCTCCTCCCCTCAGATGTGGAATCCAGTCTCTTGACACAGCGAGGGACAATCTTCTCACTGTAAGCATAATGAAAACCCTGCCCCTCTTCACAAAGGAAGGCAGGATTTTCATTACGCTCACTGAAGACTGTCCCTCACTGCGTGCTGTCAGGACCAGCTGGGGTGGTGAATTACACAGGTAAAAGAGGCAGGAGGGGGATACTTTAAAATTGATTTACTTTTGAAGTACAAGTCTGACATAATGTATATACAGCGCTACATGAACCATAATATAAGAGCATTAATAGGAGCTACATTTATTCACATCCATTACTATCCCTTTAAAGGCATAGTAATGGTTATTTTAACAAAGATTAATAGTGTAGATATTAAAAATATAAATAGAATGACCTACCTCCCATCTCTCAAACATGTATAGTTGGAGAGATATGAGCTGCTAAACCAGGCACACTTTGTAGACTGTTCCAATGAAGTATTTCTTTCTAGATATCGCTGTTTCGGCTGTGCTGAAGAGCCGCCGGCCGGTCCCGGGGCCAGAATCTCCTTCTGTCAGCTAGAGCGCTGGCGTCTCTGAAAGGGGTGGGAGGGGGCCTTTAGCAGCTTATATCTCTCAAACTATACATGTTTTAGAGATGGGAGGTAGGTCATTGTATTTATATTTTTAATATCTACACTATTAATCTTTGATAAAGGTATGGTAATATTTCATTTTATTTTGTAGGCATTAAAAAACATGAAGAACGATATGGTTTGAGAGATATTCACAAGCAAAGTTTCCCCTCCCGCCCCTTTTACCTAGTGTAAGCCATCTCTTCTCAGATGTGGAATGCAGTCCATAGACCAGACAGATAACAGAAGGGGACAATCTTCTTCCTATGAGAACAATGAAAGCCCTGCCCCCCTTGACAAGTTTTTCAGGTTTTTCCCTTATCTTAATTGAAGATTGTCCCTCTCTGCAGTCTACCTGGGCACCTCCCTTCTGATCTGGCTGAGTAGTGTTACATCAGTAAAAGGGGCGGGAGGGGGATACTTTATCATTCAATTACTCTTGTACTACAACTCTGACAGAATCGAAATAACACTCTCCAAAGTCCAAATACTATGATGATTAATTAGAGCTGCTTTTATTATGAAACATTACTATTCCTTTAAAAGTAACCAATTCTATCCCTTTAAAATTGATTTTAGGCCTTATTAAGTAGAGAATTGTTATAGCTTCTAGTATAGTGTACAAACCTGAAAAGACCTAATTTTTCATCGGGTACATACTTGTAATTATATTACAGGGCTGCACTGAAATCAAACCTGCCCTGCTGCATGCATTTTTCATATGTGCCCCCAGTTAACCCCTTAGTGACCGGCCGTGTGATTTCCGGGATGTACATGTACGTCCTGGGGCGATAAGGAGTTAAAGGTGAGGTTTGGGCTGCCTATTTTAAGTGTATATAACCCCATGTCTTCATATAGGTGGTGTTGTTCCTTTCAGTTCAAAGAACATTAAAGAAACAAGCTGTTAACAAATTAAAATGTCTTGGGTGGAACCATGGAAAATCTGGTCACTGACCTAATATGCTGAGGAATGTAGGTAGGAGACCAAAGCAATAATCATTGCAAAACATAATATGAAACTTAAAGCAGCAGACAGACAGGACCTTATTGATCACGCTAAAGAGGTGCCCATTCTGGGGCACGCCAACTGCTCAATAAGGGACAAATGATATTTCCCCAAATTCCAGTCATAATGGTAATTTTAACCCCCTGAATCCTAATGTAATATATTGTAGTGTCACTTTATGAGTGTCAGGGAACCAAGAAAACCAGATGGAAACAGGAGATGCTTGTAAATAAAATACCTTTTATTAAATAATAAAATTAGTGGCAAAAATAAATGCGAAGCACAATCCGGAACAGTAGTCAAAAATACAAGCCAGGGATCAAAGCCAAAATGGGTAGTCAGACGAGCTGAGTCAGGAACACGGGAAGAAGCGGTGTCAGGAACGGAAGCCAGGATCAGGAACCAGACGAATCAGTCAGCCAGGCCAGGGGTCATACACCGGAACAATAGCGGCAACAGCACGAATACACAGGGAGGTTATAGACCACGCAAGGGCAGAGAAATACTGAAACTTAGCAGCTAAATAGCCAGAGCACAGCAGGAAAGGGCTGGCTAATTGACAGGTAATCGTGGTAACTAAGAATGACAGACAGTAGTAACCTATCAACTAAGTAAGCCTGAGACAGGGAAGTAAGGCTGCTCGTTAGTGATCAGCTGAGCAAAAAACAATAGTGGAGCAGGGGAAGGGTGAGAAGCCTGACAGTACCCCTCCAATCACCTCTCCCCCTTGTGAGAGAGCCAGGTTTATCAGGGAAACAAGCATGGAAGGCACGGAGGAGGGCGGGAGCATGAACATCAGCAGCCGGAACCCAAGATCGCTCCTCTGGACCAGACCCTCTCCAGTGGACTAGATATTGTAAGCAGCCCCTGAACACACGAGAGTCAGTAATGCTCTGAACCTCATATTCCTCATGGTTGTTCACACGTACTGGTGAAGGACGAGGCAATGAGGTAGTGAAGTGTTTACACACCAGCGGCTTCAGGAGCAAAACGTGGAACACATTAGAAATGCACATCCCGGGCGGAAGGTCTAAGGCATAAGCCACTGGGCTGATCTGCCAAAGAATGCGGGGACGCATCAGAGCAAGATGCATCATCTGCAGGGTGAGGCTTCTGTATGTAGCAGGCCTCTGTTTTATGCCATGCTTCCCGTAGTCTCCTCCTACCTACTTCCTCCCTCTGAGCTGCTCCTCCTACCTACTTCCTGAGGAGGGGTTTAAAGTGTTAGTAATGTCTAAAAAAAAACTTTTTTTTGCATTTAGAAGAGCTTAAAAAGCTGATCTAAATGCAAAAAACCATATCTCTTAAACCGCTATGGTTTAAGAGATACGGGCGTTTAAAGTTTGATTTCTCCTACTGACAGCTGTCAGCAGGAGATCCGTGTCGGTAGACACGCTGGCGCATGGAGAAGTGCCGGGATCTCGTTACTTACACGGAATACCTTCATTGGAATGGTCTAAAACGTGTGCCTACTATTCAGGCACACGTTTTAGACCATTCCAATGAAGGGATTCCGTGTAAATAACGAGATCCCGGCACTTCTCAAGCGCCAGCGTGTCGACCGACACGAATCTCCTGCTGACATCTTTACAGCTGTCAGTAGGAGAAATCAAACTTTAAACTCCCGTGTCTCTTAAACAATAGAGGTTTAAGAGATACGTTTTTTTGCATTTAGATCAGCTTTTTAAGCTCTTCTAAAAGCAAAAAAGTTTTTTTTAGACATTACTAACACTTTAAAGTGCAGACTGAGTCCTTACTCAGTTGCCCTTGCATTGTTGTACAAAGCAGTTCTGTGTCTTTGGGCTCTGTGTATGACCTGGCTTGTCTGCCCATCCAATCTGGTGTTGACCTGTGGCTCTGTCTGACTATTCTTCTGCCTTATGCCTTATAGTGGACAACCAATCTGGTGCAGACCTGTGGTTCTGGCTGACTACCTGAACTGTGTATGACCTGGCTTGTCTGACTAACCTCTCTGGTGCTGACTTGTGGCTCTGTCTGACTATTCTATTGATTGTTCCCTTTATTTGGCAGACACCAAATCTGGCACGGACCTGGGGCTCTGTTGGACTAGCTATACTGACTGCAGGCGTGAGTCAGGAGTATTCCTCGCTCATCAGATCAAGACTTTGTGTTCCGGTTCCTGCTCCTGTTCCATTCCTGTTCCAGCTCCTGGTTCCAGCTGAGACTACCAGTGGCTTCGGCCTAGTCTCCAGCAGTGTGGTCAATCTTGGCAGTCTACTATTCTTGATAGTAGCGCTTGCTGGCTGTGACGATCTGCTTGTTCCTGCCTTATTACCATTGTATGCTATCTTTATGGTTACTTAATAAATTGCATTTTAGTATACCATACTGACTCCTGATCATCTCTGGAGAACCGTGACACTAGGCCACCAGAACTGTCTAGAGACAGACCAGATCATCTGATTGTTATTGTTGCCCGGATGGCCAGCAGCCTTGGTGTTATGATATGTACGCATGAGTCTAATGCAGAGGTTTTCTGGTACATAACATTTCCCATTAGGCTTTTCTGGGGGAGCCCAGAACTGGGCAGAGAGAATCTGTTTTCCCAAGGGAGAGGTGAGATTTGTACGGATAGTTGCCAGAATGTGGTCAGGAAGAATCACTGGCAGGGGCAGCATTTCCTCCTTATAGGGGGTAGAAAACTGACGTGACAATGCATCAGCTTGGTATTTTTTGTACCAGGGTGGTACGAAACTATATAACTAAATCTTGACAGAAACAATGCCCACCTGGTTTGCCTGGATAACAACTGTCTGGCCCCCGATAGATAAGAGAGGTTGTTTCGGTTGGTCAGAATAATTACCGGAGCTCTAGTACCTTCCAAAAGATGCCTCCATTGTTTTAAAACCAGAATAATTGCCAGCACTTCTCTGTCACCTATTTCATAACTGCACTCTGCCAGGGATAACTTTTTGGAAAAGAACCCACACGGGTGCAAAGGGCCTTCAGGAGTAGGATGCTGAGACAGGACAGTGCCTACTCCTGTCTCAGATGCATCAACCTCAAATATAAATGGCAAGGCAGGGTTAGGATCAGCAAATACTGGTGCCGCGGTGAAGTCTTGTTTCAAGGTATCAAACAACCATATGGACTCTGGTGAACAATGGAGAGGGTCACTTCCTATTCTGGTAGACTACAGGGGAGATGTACTAAGGTGTGATAAAGAGGAGATAACTTCTCCAGTGAGATAAACTCTCCAGTTCCTATGTTATTCTATGGGAGAGTTTTAGTTATAGACTACAGGGGAGATGTACTAAGGTGTGATAAAGAGGAGATAACTTCTCCAGTGAGATAAGCTCTCCAGTTCCTATGTTATTGTATGTGCGAGATTTAGTTTTAGACTACAGGGAAGATATACTAAGGTGTGATAAAGAGGAGATAACTTCTCTAGTGAGATAAACTTTCCAGGTCCCATGTTATTCTATGAGAGAGATTTAGTTATAGACTACAGGGGGAGATGTACTAAGGTGTGATAAAGGGGAGATAACTTCTCCAGTGAGATAAACTCTCCAGTTCCCATGTTATTCTATGGGACATCTTTAATTATAGACTACAGGGGAGATGTACTAAGGTGTGATAAAGAGGAGATAACTTCTCCAGTGTGATAAACGCTTCAGTTCCTATGTTATTCTATGGGACATCTTTAGTTATAGACTAAAGGGGAGATGTACTAAGGTGTGATAAAGAGGAGATAACTTCTCCAGTGAGATAAACTCTCCAGTTCCTATGTTATTCTATGGGAGTGCTTTAGTTATAGACTACAGGGGAGATGTACTAAGGTGTGATAAAGAGAAGATAACTTCTCTTTTGAGATAAGCTCTCCAGTTCCTATGTTATTATATGGGAGAGATTTAGTTATAGACTACAGGGGAGATGTACTAAGGTGTGATAAAGAGGAGATAACTTCTCCAGTGATAAACTCTCCAGTTCCTATGTTATTCTATGGGAGAGTTTTAGTTATAGACTACAGGGGAGATGTACTAAGGTGTGATAAAGAGGAGATAACTTCTCCAGTGAGATAAGCTCTCCAGTTCCTATGTTATTGTATGTGCGAGATTTAGTTTTAGACTACAGGGAAGATATACTAAGGTGTGATAAAGAGGAGATAACTGCTCTAGTGAGATAAACTCTCCAGGTCCCATGTTATTCTATGAGAGAGATTTAGTTATAGACTACAGGGGGAGATGTACTAAGGTGTGATAAAGGGGAGATAACTTCTCCAGTGAGATAAACTCTCCAGTTCCTATGTTATTCTATGGGACATCTTTAGTTATAGACTACAGGGGAGATGTACTAAGGTGTGATAAAGGGGAGATAACTTCTCCAGTGAGATAAACTCTCCAGTTCCTATGTTATTCTATGGGAGTGCTTTAGTTATAGACTACAGGGAAGATGTACTAAGGTGTGATAAAGAGGAGATAACTTCTCCAGTGAGATAAGCTCTCCAGTTCCTATGTTATTGTATGTGCGAGATTTAGTTTTAGACTACAGGGAAGATATACTAAGGTGTGATAAAGAGGAGATAACTTCTCTAGTGAGATAAACTCTCCAGGTCTCATGTTATTCTATGAGAGAGATTTAGTTATAGACTACAGGGGGAGATGTACTAAGGTGTGATAAAGGGGAGATAACTTCTCCAGTGAGATAAACTCTCCAGTTCCTATGTTATTCTATGGGACATCTTTAGTTATAGACTACAGGGGAGATGTACTAAGGTGTGATAAAGGGGAGATAACTTCTCCAGTGAGAGAAACTCTCCAGTTCCTATGTTATTCTATGGGAGTGCTTTAGTTATAGACTACAGGGGAGATGTACTAAGGTGTGATAAAGAGGAGATAACGTCTCCAGTGACATAAACCCTCCAGTTCCTATGTTATTCTATGGGAGAGATTTAGTTATAGACTACAGGGGGAGATGTACTAAGGTGTGATAAAGAGGAGATAACTTCTCCAGTGATATAAACTCTTCAGTTCCTATGTTATTGTATGTGAGAGATTTAGTTATAGACTACAGGGGAGATGTACTAAGGTGTGATAAAGATAAGATAACTTCTCCAGTGAGATAAACTCTCCAGTTCCTATGTTATTCTATGAGAGAGATTTAGTTATAGACTACAGGGGAGATGTACTAAGGTGTGATAAAGAGGAGATAACTTCTCCAGTAAGATAAACTCTCCAGTTCCTATGTTATTCTATGGAATAGATTTAGTTATAGACAACAGGGGAGATGTACTAAGGTGTGATAAAGAGGAGATAACCTCTCCAGTGAGATAAACTTTCCAGGTCCCATGTTATTCTATGAGAGAGATTTAGTTATAGACTACAGGGGGAGATGTACTAAGGTGTGATAAAGAGGAGATAACTTCTCCAGTGATAAACTCTCCAGTTCCTATGTTATTCTATGGGAGAGTTTTAGTTATAGACTACAGGGGAGATGTACTAAGGTGTGATAAAGAGGAGATAACTTCTCCAGTGAGATAAACTCTCCAGTTCCTATGTTATTCTATGGGAGTTCTTTAGTTATAGACTACAGGAGAGATGTACTAAGGTGTGATAAAGAGGAGATAACTTCTCCAGTGACATAAACCCTCCAGTTCCTATGTTATTCTATGGGAGATCTTTAGTTATAGACTACAGGGGGGGAGATATACTAAGGTGTGATAAAGAGGAGATAACTTCTCCAGTGAGATAAACTCTCCAGTTCCTATGTTATTCTATGGGAGATATTTAGTTATAGACTACAGGGGGAGATGTACTAAGGTGTGATAAAGAGGAGATAACTTCTCCACTGAGATAAATTCTCCAGTTCCTATGTTATTCTATGGGAGAGATTTAGTTATAGACTACAGGGGAGATGTACTAATGTGTGATAAAGAGGAGATAACTTCTCTAGTGAGATAAACTCTCCAGGTCCCATGTTATTCTATGAGAGAGATTTAGTTATAGACTACAGGGGGAGATGTACTAAGGTGTGATAAAGGGGAGATAACTTCTCCAGTGAGATAAACTCTCCAGTTCCTATGTTATTCTATGGGACATCTTTAGTTATAGACTACAGGGGAGATGTACTAAGGTGTGATAAAGGGGAGATAACTTCTCCAGTGAGATAAACTCTCCAGTTCCTATGTTATTCTATGGGAGTGCTTTAGTTATAGACTACAGGGAAGATGTACTAAGGTGTGATAAAGAGGAGATAACTTCTCCAGTGAGATAAGCTCTCCAGTTCCTATGTTATTGTATGTGCGAGATTTAGTTTTAGACTACAGGGAAGATATACTAAGGTGTGATAAAGAGGAGATAACTTCTCTAGTGAGATAAACTCTCCAGGTCTCATGTTATTCTATGAGAGAGATTTAGTTATAGACTACAGGGGGAGATGTACTAAGGTGTGATAAAGGGGAGATAACTTCTCCAGTGAGATAAACTCTCCAGTTCCTATGTTATTCTATGGGACATCTTTAGTTATAGACTACAGGGGAGATGTACTAAGGTGTGATAAAGGGGAGATAACTTCTCCAGTGAGATAAACTCTCCAGTTCCTATGTTATTCTATGGGAGAGATTTAGTTATAGACTACAGGGGGAGATGTACTAAGGTGTGATAAAGGGGAGATAACTTCTCCAGTGAGAGAAACTCTCCAGTTCCTATGTTATTCTATGGGAGTGCTTTAGTTATAGACTACAGGGGAGATGTACTAAGGTGTGATAAAGAGAAGATAACTTCTCTTTTGAGATAAGCTCTCCAGTTCCTATGTTATTATATGGGAGAGATTTAGTTATAGACTACAGGGGAGATGTACTAAGGTGTGATAAAGAGGAGATAACTTCTCCAGTGATAAACTCTCCAGTTCCTATGTTATTCTATGGGAGATATTTAGTTATAGACTACAGGGGGAGATGTACTAAGGTGTGATAAAGAGGAGATAACTTCTCCAGTGACATAAACCCTCCAGTTCCTATGTTATTCTATGGGAGAGATTTAGTTATAGACTACAGGGGGAGATGTACTAAGGTGTGATAAAGAGGAGATAACTTCTCCAGTGATATAAACTCTTCAGTTCCTATGTTATTGTATGTGAGAGATTTAGTTATAGACTACAGGGGAGATGTACTAAGGTGTGATAAAGAGGAGATAACTTCTCCAGTGAGATAAACTCTCCAGTTCCTATGTTATTCTATGGGAGTGCTTTAGTTATAGACTACAGGGGAGATGTACTAAGGTGTGATAAAGAGAAGATAACTTCTCTTTTGAGATAAGCTCTCCAGTTCCTATGTTATTATATGGGAGAGATTTAGTTATAGACTACAGGAGAGATGTACTAAGGTGTGATAAAGAGGAGATAACTTCTCCAGTGATAAACTCTCCAGTTCCTATGTTATTCTATGGGAGATATTTAGTTATAGACTACAGGGGGAGATGTACTAAGGTGTGATAAAGAGGAGATAACTTCTCCAGTGACATAAACCCTCCAGTTCCTATGTTATTCTATGGGAGAGATTTAGTTATAGACTACAGGGGGAGATGTACTAAGGTGTGATAAAGAGGAGATAACTTCTCCAGTGATATAAACTCTTCAGTTCCTATGTTATTGTATGTGAGAGATTTAGTTATAGACTACAGGGGAGATGTACTAAGGTGTGATAAAGAGGAGATAACTTCTCCAGTAAGATAAACTCTCCAGTTCCTATGTTATTCTATGGGAGATATTTAGTTATAGACTACAGGGAGAGATGTACTAAGGTGTGATAAAGAGGAGATAACTTCTCCAGTGAGATAAACTCTCCTGTTCCTATGTTTTTCTATGGAGCTAATACACTAAGATGTCTCCAACTTTTTAGCTGTTTAGTGCATTGGCTCCATAGAATAACACATGAACTGGAGAGTTTATCACACTGGAAAAGTCATCTCCCCTCCATTACCTATTTCAGCAGCTCTTTATCTCAAATTAATGCATAACCCCTAATGTATTCTTCCTGGTAAAATACTTTGATATCATTAAACCAGCCTCTAAGTATCTCATAAGATACAATGTAAAGTGGATCCACATTGATGAAATATCACCACCTACTGGTTATAATACAGGACATACAGTGAACCACAAAAAGCAGATGTTTTTAGCAGTTTACAGGTTCATAGTTAAAGGGATAGTAATAATTATTACTAATCCCTATATTAAAGTCCTATTAAAAATAAATGTATTGCCCCCAGTGTCATCTCTCAAACCTTTATGGTTGGAGACATAATCGCTCCTAAAGTTGCCCTCTCCCTCCCCCTTCCCCAAAGTCAGCGTTGTAGCTGACTGAAGTGAAATCCGGTCTTAGATCATCAGGTGGCTCTGCAGCAGTGCCGCCATCGCGGTACTAAAAAAAAATATTTCACTAAAACAGTCTTCTACGTGTGATTGCAAACCAAGCACAAACCAAGCGCACATAGAAGTCCATTTCAGTGAAAGTTTTATTTTTTATTAACGCGATCGCGGCAATGCTGCAGAGCCGCCTGATGATCTAAGACCGGTTTTCACTTCAGTCAGCTACAATGCCGACTTTGGGGAAGGGGGAGGGAGAGGGCAACTTTAGGAGCGATCATCCCATAAAGGTTTGAGATGACACTGGGGGCAATACATGTATTTTTAATAGGACTTTAATATAGGGATTAGTAATAATTAAGTATTTCTATCCCTGGGGATTTGTAGGTTTTGATCCAAATCCCAGGGTGAAGGTGCAGTGTTACCCAGTATCTGATCTGTACAAAGGAGCTGCAATTCTTTAGTCTCTAAATTTTTTCAATTTGTATCAGAAAGGCAGAGGGAGAAGTCTTGCTTGTCTTAATATGCACAAGAGGTGATAACTCAAAGAAGTAACATGTTAAATGTCTATACCTGGGAACTCTCAGGGTTTGACTTAGACACTCAGGGTTCTGAACCAAATCTCAGGGTGAAGGGCCAAATTCTCAGGGTGACAGAGTCCAGTGTTTCCTAATATATGATTTACTCCAATGTACTGCTCATTTAGGGCGCGATTCCATAAATTCACGTTAAGCTGGAATAACACTAAAAAAAGCACTGTGTAAATTGCATATGTGTTTTACAGCTATTCAAATGTAGAACCACGAAAAAAACAAAACCGCCGTAGATAGCACGTGTCGCCGTACTAACTAAAATGGCGCTGTCGGCTTTTATTCAACTACTAGTTAAACTTCCGAAAAAACATGCAAAACGTCAATGTGAAAGGAAATTGGCGTATGATTGATGACAGTAAGGTCAAGTTAAGCGTTAGCAAGAGCAAATCCAAGCCCCAACCAATCCCAAGCCAGAAAAGTATCAATATTAGTCCCAAAATGTAGAAAAAGCCCCCCAAAAAGCCAAACACTGTCTGTGTATCGAGTTCTTTGAGATAGAGCACAGGGCCCCAGGAGCAGAGGATATATTAGAGAGAGAGAGGAGCCGTCACTGGAGAGAGGTAAAGGTGGAGTAGGTAGAGGAGCAGTTTGCTTATTAAATTGACACATATTACATCTTTGAACATATCGCACACATTACATCCACACAAATCACAAACACACATTTTCTTATCAACACTACACACATTTATTTTTTTATTTCTACAGTGTGACTAAGTGAATGCAAGGGGATGCTAGAGGGTGATTGTGATCGAGTGCTTGAGTGAGTGACTGTGTGTGAGTCGGTGTGAGCGAGGTGGAGAGGAGAGATGGCAGGGAGAGGAGTGGAGGCGGGGTGTGGGTGTCGAGGAAGGACACACACAACCAGGGCCAGTGCAGGTAAGACCTTCCACATCCCAACAAGCTGAACCTGCAGTGGAAGGTGACCGGCAAAGGGAGGCAAAGTACACCTTCAAGGAGATCATGGCCCTGGTACGCAGTATCCTAGACAGGGAAAGGATCCTGTACACCTTGGAGAAGGTCAGGGGCATCTCTGCCCATAAGAGGCAGCCATGGCAGGAGGTCAGAAACTTTGTCAATACAGTTGGAGTGTGCAGGAGGACGGTGGAAGGCCTCAAAAAATGTTGGACAGGCTTCAAGAGGTGGGTGAAGCACAAGCTGGGTGAGCTGGCAGCCTACATCAGGGGAACAGGTGGCAGCCTTCCATCCTCCATCACCTTCAAAGACTGGGAGGATCTGCTCCATGGTAGCCTGTCCCACACAGCGGTACAGGACATCCCTGGTGGCTGTGATACAGGAGACAACAGTAGTACTCTTCTGGATCCTGGTAATCATATCTGTTGTATTGTTCCCTGCTTCAGTGTTGTGAAAACTGGGCACTTAGTACATAATTATTGATATCTTGACCTAAGCCCCTAACCGTAATAGATAGAGGAAGTCAGAGATGCTCAGCTACACTCATGAGCTTGAAAAGGGGTGCAAAAAGCTCACTGGGACTGTGTCCTCACGCCCAGAGTGCAATCTCTTTTAGCTCACAAATGCCATTCACAGAGAAGAAATCTTCTGAAGCATATCATACAGGTCCTGCCAAAATGCCAGTCCAGCCACAAAATGCCAGACAATTCTTCTCTAAACAAGGGAAACAGCTAACCACAGACATACATTTCAGCCTTATTGGGCCTCATCTAGGCACTTGTGAGCAAGGGGTCCATGTCTGGATTCCCCCATTACCCTTAGGGTGACTAACCCTAAGAGCAATTTGCATATAGATAGACAATGTCAGAGATGCTCAACTAGGCTCATGAGCTTGCAAGGGTATGCAAAGAGCTCATTAGGACTATGTCCTGCACCCAGGGTACAATCTCTTTTAGCTCATAAATGCCATACACAGAGAAGAAATATTCTGAAGCATATCATACAGGTCCTACCAAAATGATAGTCCAGCCACGAAATACCAGACAATTCCTCTCTGAACAAGGGAAACAGCTAACCCAGGACGTACGTTTCTGCCTTATTGGGCCTTGTCGGTGAGATTGCACCCTGGCTGCGAGGACACAGTCCCAGTGAGCTTTTGCATACCCTTGCAAGCTCATGAGCCTAGTTGAGCATCTCTGACTTCTTCTACGTATATGCAAATTGATCTTGGGGTTAGTCACCCTAAGGGTAATGGGGGAATCCAGATGTGGACCCCTTGCTTACAAGTGCCTAGAAGGATCAGCTGCATCTCACTGATGAGGTTCAAAAAGGCTGAAATGTATGTCTGGGGTTATCTGTGGCCCATGTTCAGAGAAGAATTGTCTGGCATTTCGTGGCTGGATTGTCATTTTGGCAGGACCTGTATGATATGCTTCCGAATATTTCTTCTCAGTGTATGGCATTTGTGAGCTAAAAGAGATTGCACCCTGGGAGCGAGGACACAGTCCCAGTGAACTTTTTGCTTACCCTTGCAAGCTCATGAGCCTAGCTGAGCATCTCTGACTTCGTCTATCTACATGAAAATTGCTCTTCGGGTTAGTCACCCTACCTTAACAGTAATAGACCACATATCCCAGCCCAGTTTATCCTTCTGATTGCCATAGTTGGGTCTGAAGGCCATGGTGCCTTCAGACCCAACATGGCTAACACCACCACCACCACAATATGGCACATATGGGCAACCAGCCTTGAGTTAGCCACATATCAGTTAGTGGCTGGGGAGCAAAACCTGCACACTTGACTACACCCACATTGGGCTTGTGGGTGAGCCCCAGCTGCCACAAGCCCAGTTCAATCCACAGACCCAGGCTGGACCATCATCAGGAGAGGTGATTGATGTGGTGGATGGAGGATCCTCCTCACCTGTACACCCAGAGCCAACAATGGAGCCTGCTGGGGAGATGGAGCCCACTGAGCCACAAATGGAGCCTGATGTGGAAGAAAGACATTCCTCTCGGGAGGAATCATCGGCTGCACCGTCCCCACCTGCCCTGGATGGGGAATATGTTGGGTTGCAGAGGCGGATGATGCGAGACAACAGGCAACATCAACGACACCTAGAGGGGCAATGTCTACTATGACACAAGAACTAAGTCAGTTTAGGGGTGTGATGGTTTACCTCTTGGGGCAGGTGTTCATGGAGCTCAGGGACCACAACAGGATCCAGACTCAGCTCCTCATACTACAGCAGTCATCCTCCACCCCCTCATCCTACAAGCACAACACCCTGGCCCGTGTCTCCCCACCTCTGAGGGTATCACCCTCCAATGGCTGTGGCACTGATGCCTTATCAAGGGGATCAGGGTGGTGGTCAGTTAATAACCTGGTGTCCACAGCAATATTATGAAAGATGGCACATGCAAGTGTGATTTGACAAACTCTAGAGGGCTCCACCAGATCTTTCTATCTTGCTTTAAGGGGTTAACTTACCAGTTCTCCATTTGTTTTGGGCTTGGAGAGCATGCGTGTTTGTATTCTGCACTGCTTTCTTTGAAACAACAATGGTTTAAAAACATCATTGTGGCTTCTACGCCTCATCTTTGAGGAGCAGGATTACCGGCAGAAAATGTATCCACAAAACACGCGATAAAACTGTTATAGTATACTAATTGCGTGTTGTTTTTAGTTGATCCTTATGGGCTTTTTTTTAATGGCGGTGCGTAGAAATACCGCAAGTTTTCTTTTAGCAACTTGGGTAATAGGATACTGAAATCGGAGTTAAAAGCAACGCCATTTTTTTTTTTTTGCTCTGGTAATAGTATCGGGCCTGCGTACTGGAGTTGCAAAATGTCCTGGGATTTCCAACTCACCCAGCTTCACCCCAAGCTTCACACTAAACTGAAATCATATTTAAATATCTTGGACCTTACTCATAAAACTAAGGAAGTAAAATTCTGGAGTAAAACAACTGCAACATTGAAGGTGGATTCCCATTGATTTTTAACCCCTTGCTGAGCAATGCATTTGAGACTTCTCCTGTAGAAGCTAAAATGCATTGCATACCCCTCTGGAACATAGGGTTAAAGAAATGGCCATTTGGGGAAGGTAATTTCTCCTACATGGTGCAGCTGGTTTGCATCATAATTATACCTCTTTCACTTCATGAGTACTGCCCTTTTATCACGGTGCCCGTGATCCTGGCTGCTGCGTGGCGACATTCCTACTTCCTTGTTCACGATGCTGCATTCTTATTGGTCCCCGGACCTGACTCCGCTCAGGGCCAGCCCTTTTATACCCCGTCATGTCAGTATTTGGGTGCCCTTTCGTGGTGTACCTGAACCTAGCGCTAGATACTGCTGTTGCTCTGTTCGTGTATGACCTGGCCTGCCTGATGACGCTCCTGTGTATCCTGAACTTCTGCCGCATCAGTTGCTGACCTGACTGGCTGAGAACCCACTACGTTGCTGACTGGACTGGCTGAGAACCCGCTTTGATGCTGACTGAACTGGCTGAGAACCCACATCCGTTGCTGACCGGACTGGCTGAGAACCCGCTACGTTGCTGATTGGACTGGCTGAGAACCCGCTACGTTGCTGACCTGACTGGCTAAGAACCCGCTACGTTGATGACTGGACTGGCTGAGAACCCGCTTTGATGCTGACTGAACTGGCTGAGAACCCACATCTGTTGCTGACTGGACTGGCTGAGAACCCGCTACGTTGCTGATTGGACTGGCTGAGAACCCACTTACGTTGCTGACTGGATTGGCTGAGAACCCGCTACGTTGCTCATTGGACTGGCTGAGAACCCGCTTAAGTTGCCAACCTTTGGCTGAGCACTCGCTGCTCTAGCCATGCTTACTGGTATCTACCGCCTCTGGTGGTGTGCACATACAAAGTGCCAGTTTCCGTGCTGTCAAATGTCGGGCTGAGTTACTCATTACCTTGCTTACGTGTCCGTTGTTACCACTGTCACTAGCTGGGCTCACTCCCGGTTGGGAGTTATAGGCATTCCTCTGGGCGTATGCACCATTGTTGAACCTCGCTATCACCTAGACTTCTAGGTCCAGTTCACTGTCTCTTCCTGCCTACCATACCGCTGTAGCCTTAGGGCACAAGAGCCAGCTGTAATGTGGTGGTCCTGCTCCAGTACACTTACGTACTTGGGACACCGTTGCCTTCCCTGGTCTGTTGCCTCCATTTCACCCCTAGCATTCTAGGGGCTTTGTTGCCAGTAGCTGTGTGTCTTGGGCCTCACACTACCCTAGCATTCTGGGGTCCTTGCTGCCAGTACCCATTACTAGTGCCTCCTGTCAACCCTAGCGTTCTAGGGTCTTTGCTGCCAGTCTGTGAGTCTTGGGCCTCCTAGCATTCTAGGGTCCTTGCTGACATTATCCGTGGTACGTGTGTCTCTTGCAACCCTAGCGTTCTAGGGTCTCTGTTGCCAGTATCTGTTGGTCTTGGGCTTCCGTTTAACCCTAGAGTTCTAGGGTCCTTGCTGCCAGTAGTTGTGAGCCTTGGGCCTCCACTCTACCCTAGCGTTCTAGGGCCTCCGCATCGCTATCAGCAGGTCGCTGCCTCTACCTCACCCTAGCTCTCTAGGGTACCTGCTACCAGTTTTGTTCATTATTATTATACTGTTCCTACCTGACCTGTGTAAGTTGTGGGCAATACCAGTACTGTCTTCTTCTGGGCCTGTGTGAGTGGGGAACATATTTGCTGAGTGTACTTTATTTTCAATAAAGTTCTTTTAACCTTACAAGTCTTGTCTGAGTGTTCTTCAAAACCGTGACACCTTTGTACAGTAGGCGCATTCTGTCTCAAGGGGGTGGGGACTGCATATAGCGCACTGAAACCTTTACCAGCCTTTCCACCGATCCCCTTTCCCCTGCAGATTCACGTTAATGGTAGCCAAACAATAATTAAAAAAATCCAAAGTTTTATTAAACCATAATACATGCATTTTAATACTTTATAACGATATAGGTGGGGAATATGTGATGCGTTGCTATTTTTTATGAGAAATTACAATTTTAGTATAACCATAGCAAACTCTTAGTCGAAAAATTGCTCTAAATCAATGTTAAGTATTACAAATGTATTTATGTGGTTATTTATACTGCATTGCGCTTTAAGAAGTCAAAATAAAGGATTACTATATTTATTATAGAATATTTGAGGTTATAACTGTCAGTTATCGTCTTTAAAATTAAGTGGTTTTGGATCAAAATTGATATTATTTTCCTGCCCTTTCTCCTGAAATCAGTTTCTTCTGAAGTGAAGAAGCTGACACCTTCAATCAGCTGACAGGGCTATTGGTTGCCATAGCAGCTATTCATGGTGCTCAGATAGAAGGAGATAATTCTCAATGTTTGTACTATTTCACTGCATTCTGAGCATTCACTACAATACATTTAGTGCTCAGGATGATGTCAAAGTAGCCATGCAGATTAAAGGGATAGTAATACCTGGATGTGAGAAGGTTTAATATTGTTCATCCGAAAAAAAAATGAAATGCACTAAATCATGTTGCTTAAAGATATGTATTTTAAGATTTACAAGCTTTTAAAGCCCCCCCTCCTGTCCTTTTTACTCGCGTCAGAACTCTAGGCACACTTTGTAGACCATTCTAATGAATTATTTATTTGTACGTAATGCTATTTCTGCTCTGCTGTAGAACCATCCGGTCACATGACCAGGATCTCAATCTGTCAGCTAGAGAGCTGACACGACTAAAAGGGGAGAGAGGGGGGTACTTTAAAAGCTTATAAATCTTAAAATACACATCTTTAAGCAACAAGATTTACCTCATTTCATTACATTTTTTCAGATGATCAATATTAAACCTTCTTACATCCAGGTATTACTATCCCTTTAAATGTCATCCTGTTGTTTAATTAACCAGGTCAATGTCTTCTCTTCATTAGGGGCCAATGTCAAGGAGACAAGTGGGAAGGGGAAGACAAAAGTGATTATAACTCCAAAATGGGCCAAATTTTAAGACTCACACTCTTAAATATTGCAGAATATATTTAAATAAACATATCAAAGGAATATTTTTAAAAAAGAGCAGCTAAGACATTCAAGAGGAGGAGTGGTTTAAAAGAGCAGTAAACTTTTTTATAAAACCTTATATACTATAGAGCTTTTCCTGCTGAGTAAAACAAGAGGACTCCCACTGCTGTCAGTTGCTTTTTCAAAAAGGGAGTAAATTACAGTGTGATTACTTCCTGAAAGTTCTGACAGGAGGTGACTCAGCAGTTTTGATCACATTCTATGAAGAGCTGTATGACTTTCCTCTAAAATAGTATGTAACAGAATAATTCATTTGAATCTGATCACTAGAGGTCACTGTTAATGTAAAAAAAAAAAACAAGTTTAAAATGTAATAACTTTGCAAATATATAGTGTTTTACTCAAGAAAAACCCTATAATATATATTTTTTTCATATCAAAAATTTACCTTTTCTTGAAATATCTAAAGCTGACTTATAAAGCCACTATATGCATTAACCATCTATAGTCATCATGGTATGTATGTATGTATGTATGTATGTATATCTTTATTTCTATGGCGCCACACAGTATACGCAGCGCCTTGCAATAGACGTATGTTACAATAAATAAAAGGGGATAAAATAAGTGCCACATTCATAGAAACAATAGGAGAGAGGTCCCTGCCCCAATGAGCTTACAGTCTAAATGGGTAATAGTACAGACATCAGGGTAAGAGAGTGTCAAGTGCTGAGATTACAAGCGCTGAGTTTACCCAAAGGCAGTGCATGGTCCTAGTGCTCCAGAAGATAAGACTTCAGGGTAGACTGAGAGGGAGCAGAAAGTGAAAAAGGCTTGAGACCGGAGAAGGCAGAGGGTGTGGATGGTGCAACAAGAAGGGCATTGACTGCTGAATGAAGGCGGTGGCCAGGAACATAAGAGGAGGTGAGGGCAGAGATGTAGGGAAGGGTAGCAGTGTGGAGAGCATTAAAGTTGGGAATGACTGTGTCAGTGATCTGTTGTTGAATAGGGAGCCATGTCAGGTATCTAGGAGTGATGTGAGCAGGTTCAGTTTTAGGGGAGAGTGTGGTGATTCATGCAGCTGAGTTCAAAACAGATTGCATAGGGAAAGATTGGTAGCAGGGAGGCCAGTTAGTAGGACACTGCAATAGTCTAAAAGGGACAGAATGAGGACATGTACAAGAGTTTGAGTAGTTTTTTGGGAGAAGAACGGGTGGATTTTAGCAATGCTGCAGAAAAAGAAGTGAGATGTTCTAACCACAGAGTTAATGTGAGGGGAGAAGGAAACAGAGGAATCAAACATGGCCCCTAGGTAGAGTGCTGAGCTGACTGGATCAATGTCAATTCATCAACTGTAATGGTTAAGCAAGGTGTTGGGCAATGTCTTGGAGGGAAACTGAGAAGTCCACTTTTGGACATGCTTATCTTCAGCTGACTCCCACAGTCAGCTGAATATAAGCATGTCCAAAAGTGAACTTCCTGGCAGATATAACCAAGAGGCAGTCTTAAAGGGATAGTAATATTTCATAATAAAAGTAGCTCTAATGAATCATCATAGTATTTGGACTTTGGAGAGTGTTATTTCAGCTCTGTCAGAGTTGTAGTTCAAGAGTAATTCAATGACAAAGTGTCCCCCTCCCACCCCTTTTACTGATGTAACACTGTTCAGCCAGAGCAGAAGGGAGGTGCCCAGGTAGACTGCAGAGAGGGACAATCTTCAATTAAGATAAGGGAAAAACCTGAAAAACTTGTCAAGGGGGACAGGGCTTTCATTGTTCTCATAGGAAGAAGATTGTCCCCTTCTGTTATCTGTCTGGTCTATGAACTGCATTCCACATCTGAGAAGAGATGGCTTACACTAGGTAAAAGGGGCGGGAGGGGGAAACTTTGCTTGTGAATATCTCTCAAACCATAAAGGTTTGGGAGATAAGACTTATATCATTCTTCATGTTTTTTTTAATGCCTACAAAATAAACTAAAATTGTTAAAATGAAGTATTACTATCCCTTTAAATTTGTAACTGGATTTGAAGTGAAAGATCTGGAGTGGACATGTCAGTTTGGGTGTCATCAGCATATAGATGATACGTAAAGTCAAATAAATTAATAAGTTCACCAAATGAAAGCGTGTACAATGAAAAAAATAGTGGACCCAGAACGGATCCTTGAGGCATCCCCACAGACAGAGGGACTGTAGAGAAGTTGTTATTGCCAGAAGACACAAAAAAGGAACATTGTGAAAGATAGGAGGAGAGCCATAAAGCAGCTTGATTTCAGAAATCAAGATTGTGGAGAATTTGAGCAAGAAGAGAATGGATAACTGTGTCAAAGGCAGAGGATAAGTTGAGTAGTGTAAGTATAGAAAACTGGCCTTGGGATTTTGCGTCTGGAGATCATTAGCCACTCTACAGAGAGCTGTCTCAGCTGAGTGACCACACTGGAATGCAGACTGCAAAGGGTCTAAAAAATTGTTAGAGTTGAGGAATTTGGTTATTTGGGAGAAGACAAGGAGTTCTAAGAGTTTTAAGGTTAGAAGTAGAAGGGAGACAGGTCTAGAGTTAGCGATACAGGAGGGCTCTAGGTTAGCCTTCTTGAGTAGGGGTTTAATTTGTGCATGTTTGACGGAAGAAGGGAATGTGTCTGTGAAGAGAGAGGTGTTGAAAATGTGTGTTAATATAGGTTAAGAACTGGTGCAAGTGGTTTGAGTAAATGGGAGGGCAAAGGGTCCAAGGAGCAGGTAGTGAGGTGGGTAGATTGGAGAAGCTGAGAAATGTCTGCCTCTGTTACAGGAGTAAAATGATCAAAGTATGATGAAGGGGGTTTGGGGAGAGAGAGTTCAGAATAGTAGGAACCTATTTTTGAATAGATTCCACCTCGTCTTTGAAGTGTTCAGCAAAAGCTTGTGGTGAATGGATGGGGTGAGAGGAAGCTGTGCAAGGATGGAGCAAGGAGGCAAAGACTGCAAAGAGACTGCAAGGGTTAGATTTGTTGTTATGGATTAGTGTGGTGTAGTATTCCTGTTTGGCTTTTGATAAGGCAGAATGTAGGCAGGACAGCAGAAATTTAAAGTGGATTAAATCTACATGTGAGTATGATTATTTCCAAAGACGTTCAGCAGAGTGAGTAAAAGGACATAGGAAGCAGGTGTGGGATTTAAAGGGATAGTAAACAAAAAAAAATGTTCGCGAATTGATAGGAATAATAAAAAAAACATGTAATGCCCTTATCCCCATCTCTCAAACCTTTATGGTTTGAGAGATATAAGAAAATAAAGTTCTCAGCTCCCTCCCCCTTCTGCCTGTCGAGCTGTAAAGCTGTCAGAGGCAGAATCCGGTCGCCTGACTGTAGGCGGCTCTTCAGGAGCGCTGACATAGGGATATATAACTATAATTACTTCATCGGTATGGTCTACAACGTGTGCCTGGCTTGCAAGCACACATTGTAGACCATTCCGATGAAGTAATCATAGTTAGATATCTCGATGACAGCACTCCGGAAGAGCCGCCGTCTGGTCCCGGAAGCAGGATCTCTCGACGTACGCTATACAGCGGACGCATGAGAAGGGGGAGGGAGCGGAGGTCTTTATTTTCTTACATCTCTCAAACCATAACGGTTTGAGAGATGGGAATAAGGGTATTACATGTTTTTTTATTAGTCCTATCAATTCGCGAACAGTTTGTTTTGGAGTTTACTTTTAAGTCAGGGATGTGGATTGACTCGATGACTCCAGTGTAGTTTCAGAGGGGCAAAGGAATCAATTGCAGAGGATAGGATTGAGTTGTAGGAGTTAACAAGTAGGGGTGGGCAAAACTTTCCTCCTCAAACTGAAATTGGCAAAAAATGGCACTTTCCGCTTGATGAAAAATTTCCCGCGAACAGTGCCGATTTTCCACTTTTTTCCGCTTTTTTCTCCCATTGAAATCAATGGGAACATGGAAGTTACACACAACACATTATATATAATATTTTATTTCCCAAAGGCATTGTATAAAAGGGGCATGAGGGTACCTGTGTTGGTGGGGTATGGGGAAAAAATCAGTTGAAAAGGGGATGATTTTTGGGGGGTTGTTTACTGGGATTGGGGGGCATTTAATAAAAAAGAAATCCTAAATAAAATAGAAACCATAAGACATGGTATAAAGGGGTCTGAGGAGGGTGCCTGTGTTGGTGAATTAATTAATCATTTGAACAGGGAATTTGTTTTTGGGGGGTTTCTTGACTGCTATTGGGGGGACAGTTAATAAAAAAATAAATCAATAAAATAAGATATTTGTATTTAAAGTGACAGATACAGGAACCCCCTGACATAAGTTGCTACTGGGGTGGTCTGATACTTGACTTGATAGAGTATTTTGTAGAGGATGATTTGTTGTTAGAGGCCTTTGTAGGACTTACACTTATTAGAGGCCCAAGCCCTGAAGAAACATTGATTTGTAGGACTTAAGCTAGTTTGGCACAAGCCCTAAGGAAACATTGATTTGTAGGACTTTGGCTTGTTAGAAACAAACCCCCCAAAAATTGTTTATTTTTTTTGTAGGACTAGTTTTTTATTATTATTTATTTATTTTTCAAAGCACAAGCCCTGAGAAAAAAAATAAAAATGCCCTACTGGCCTAATGCCAGCCCGTCATGTTGGCCAGTGGCCACTGTCAAATGTCCTTCTGAGTTGCAACTGCTGTTCATACTGCTGCTGCTGAGATGTTTAAACAGCAGGATGATTAGGCAGCTGAAAGGGAATGAGATCAGCAATAGCAGAAACATAGAAGATGGATGATGAAGGTTCCACTTGTCATGACTGGCTCCAGTGATGTGCCTGAGGCAATAGCAGCAGAATAAGTAGCCCCCAGTATATGTGGAGAAAAGAACAAGTTGGCCATTAAATCTTCTCCACCTGCCCCTCCTCCAAAATCACCATGGGTGTGTTGTGATTAGAATATATTTTTGCCCTTGGGAGCAGGATCAGTGGGTCTCCTCAGCAACTGCAATGTGCACAGTATGTGTGTGTGGTAAATAACATCTGGGGGCACAACTGTATCCAAACACCATGAGACCCCGAAAACTAAGTACTACTGTAGTCACTATACCCCTTTTCCAGACCCGCTAAGGGCACATGACAACTTGCTGACAGTTTAATAGTAGTGATGAAATCTCCCTGCCACCATCTTAGCATATTCTGCAGGATGGAATCTACTCAGATGCCACTTGATGCACTGATTGTGATTCTCCTCCACCACACTGGCATGTGTGGTCAGTGCACCACACAGTGTGCAATGGGTAGAGACGAACTACCACATCCTAACATCAACAGAGTGGCTATCATTTGACGGGGGAGGTAATGAACGAGGAGGATTGGCAGAAGATGTAGTTACTCTAGAAGGTGATGGAGAGCTAGTTGTTTCACTCATCATGGAACTTCCAGTCTCTCCCTGGGTTGTTCTATTCCTCTTTGATCTCTGCTTTGCCTCTTGTTGCCTTTCTGGTGAGTCAGGGACAGCAAAAGCGGTGCTTGATTTCTGTGGTGGGTGTTTAGATTTAACATGTTTGGAGTAAATGTCATGGTGTCTGTGTTTCATGTGTGATATGAGGGCGCATGTACCAAGGTGTGTTCCCTCCTTTCCTCTTCTCACTGACATGTCACAAATTGTGCACAGTGCCGTTGCTGATGACTGCACTGTGCCTGCCCCAACAGAAAAATAGTCCCACACCCATGACTTCAGAGGGAAGGGGAAAGGTGGAGAAGAATGGCCTCTTTCTTCTTGTCCTCCACATTCCCCTTCATTGTCTGTGGCAGCGGATAATGTTACTGCTGTTGCTGCTACTGCTTCAGGGTCAGCACTGCAACTAGGATCAGGAGTATTGCTACTGCTGGCAAATGGAACCTGTCCTGGTCCCGCATCGCTTGTTGACCCCATTCCCACTGTGTACACGGTGGTCTGTGGCACACTAACCTGCTCCTCAGCATCCTGCTGCCCTTGCATCTCAGCATCAGAAGGAATTAGAGCATTTGCTAGTTCCTCTAATTCCAAGATGTCCTTGCTAGTGATGGTGGTGATGCCTATCCTCATCCCTGTCTCCCATTCCTTCCCAATTTCTGCTAAAAATGCCATGAATGTCTCTTCCACCCCAGCTTCTCCACCATCATCACCACCACTAGTCCCTACATGCTGTTGTTGCTGCTGCTGCTCTATTACAGACATCTCACTGCTGCTTGGAGGAGGTGATGAGCAATGTGACAGAGGGTCCCCTAATGTCACACTTGCCATTGCCTTTTGACCTGAAGAAGAAGGCAGACTAGCACTAGCAGAAATAGCAGCAGGCACAGGCAGCTGATCTGTGCTCCTGCTGGTGGTGGTGGTATTAATTCTCAGCCTGATCTCCTCCCCCAGCACCAGTTCTGGCCTCTTCAGGTTCATGTTCCACCTGGACACTGTAGTGAGGAGAAGGGGAGGACTCCCCATCCCAGGGTCAAGAGAATGGTGTGAGCTCCCTTGACCACTAGTCTAGATGCTGTAAAATGTTTCCCCTACCACTCCGGCTGCTTCACCATTACTGCTACTACTAACACCAACCACATCAAGTTCAGTCACAGAGTCTTTATCCTCAATCTTCCTCCTCAGTCTCACAGTCACTAGTAATATCAGGATATTGCTGATTACCCCTTCATTCACTCATAAGGCCAACAAGGTGCTGGACCTTAGTAGCAGTAGTACTAGCAGTGGCAGGACTGCTTGGGAATGGCAAGTGTGATTTAGGGTCCCTTGCTGCCACACTTGGTATCATTTTCTCCTCCCCCTCCCCCGAGTATTACAAGAAAAACTAGTAGCAGGCAAAGTATTGGTGGCAGCAGGTTCAGCACTGGCAGCAGGTTCAGTAGTAGCAAAAGGTACAACACTAGTGGCTGCAGAATCAGAAATGGTGGCACTGGCAGCACGTCTTGCAGCAGGCACAGGGAGGTGACCTGTCCTGCTCTCACTATCCTTTTCTCCCTTCCTTCCCATTCCCTTTTCTCCCTTCCTTCCCTTTCCTCCCTTCCCTTCCAATTCCCTTTTCTCCCTCCCTTCTTATTAAATTCCCCAAGATCCCTTGGGGTGATTTAGGGGAACTGGACAGCATTGGTTAAGTACTGCTAGTCACTTCCTCCTCCTCCTCAGACTCAGTAGACACATAATAAGGATCCTTCCAGTTCCTCTTTTTGCTGCTCATAGTGATAGGAGTCACTATGAGCCTTTCCTGCCTCAATTTTTGCAAAATATCACAAGAGAACAGCGCAGCACGTCTATATCACTCTGTAGCTGCTTCTATTGTGTCTGCCTCCTGCTAAAACGTCACCTTTTTATAGCGGAAGTGTGAAAACAATGTAAATCAATGGGCGGAAACTTTTTAGCCATTGAAAAAATGGCGAAAGATTTTGGGCAATTGTGAAAGATGCGAACATTTTAACCACTAGTTTTAAAGTGGATTTTCCTGCGAAAAAGCGGATAACAACGTGGTTTCCATCCCTATTAACAAGAATGTCTGTGTCAGAGATAGACAAGATAGAGGAAAGGTTTGTGTTAAGCGAGGTGCTCATCCCAGAGACATCAAGTGAGCGGTTGTCCCTTATAAATCTGTTGGGGGGAGGGATGGGGGAAAGTGCAGCATGAGAGAGAGAAGGATATAAGATGGTGTTCTGATAGAGGGAATGGGGAAACTATAAATAAGGAAAGATCCAGGCTCTTAGTAAAGACAAGATCCAGGCAGTGGCCAGCTTTGTGAGTGGCACAGTCAGACCACTGCTGGAGATCAAGTAAGGAGGCTAGCTCTAGAAGAAGTGAAGCCCAGGGGACAGTAAAAGTCACCCAGAATAAGGACAGGATTGTCAGTAGAAAGAAAGAAGGAGAGCCAGGATTTGAAATCTGAGAGAAGGTTTGAAGGAGGAGTTAGCAGGTGGCCTGTATATTACAGCCAGGTGCATAGACAGTGGATAATAGAGCTGGATTACATGTGCTGCAAAAGAAGAAAATTGAACAGATGGTGGGATTGAGAGGGGCTGGAAATGGCAATGGGAGAAGTGAAGGAGACCTACCACCAACCCTGACCAAAAAGAGCGAGGGGTTTGTCAAAAACAGAACCCTCCATAAGAGAGTGCAGCCTTCTGAGTTGTGTTCGCTGTTGAACTCTGCTGTTAAATTCATACCTTGTTGTGACATAGTTCTATTCTGACATAGTTCTATGTCACAACAAGCTAAGCCTCTATAAGTCAATCAGTTGAATGGTTTTAAAGATTTTTGGTTTAGTAGTGAGTACTCTTTAACCTTAGCAGAGTTATGTGGTACAACCTACATAATTAATTACTCACCTGTCATGAAATTGATTTTAGTCTCCTTAGTCCTGCTTTCCAGTCTACAAGAAAATGTCAGCTTCCACCAAAAAAGGTGCAATATATTATTGGGATGAAATAATCATGCAGATCTTGTTAATATGAATGCTCGTGTTGTAGTGTGAACTTTAAAGGTGACTGTGCTTCTAAAATCTTGTATTCAACATAGTTGATGAGACTGAAAATAGACATATGTCAAGTTCAGCCCATGTCATATCACCCCAGTTGATCCAAAGTCGGTAAAAAAAGCAAACATATATTTCCCTGGATCAACATCTCCCCACTTTGAAGCCAACTATCATAATTCTCAATATTGTTCTGTGCTACATAGGTATCCATTACTTTTCAGAAGCAGTTGCAATATCTGCAAGCACAGCATCCCGAGGCAACTAATTCCATAACTTTACCACCCTTACCATAAAAAAACCCTGCATTTGTTTTACCCATAAGCACCTTTCCTCTAGTATTAATGGATGAGCTCTTGTTCTTTGCTCAGCTCTTTGAGTAAATAGTTCAGTGGAGAGTTCTTTGCATTGACCTTGAATATATATATATATATATATATATATATATATATATATATATATATATGCCCTTAGACATCTTATCTAATGTAAAAAAAAACAGTTTGCCTAGTCTCTCTTTATAACTCAGATCCTCCAATTCCTTTATTAGTTTTGTTGCACATTTCTGCCTTCTTACCAGTTCAGTAATGTATTTTTAAAAACTGTGCCCAAAATTGTACTCCATATTCTAGACAATGCCTTACCAAGGATTTATATAGAGGTAGGATTATATCTGCATGTTGTGCGTCTATACCCCTCTATGCAGGATGTTACCCTATTTATCAATCCCTGGAGGACACAGGCATATTTGGAAAATTCCCAGGCATAAGTATAGGCAAATGTTGACTATACAAATAGATTTATTACGGTTCTACAAAAAAAACAAGCTTTAAAATCAATCAACATATAAACAAGATATCCATGAATTTGCCCCTTGGCTGCTAGAGAAATCTACAACTCATTGTATCTTTAAAGGGATAGTAAACCTTTATGGTTTGGGAGATATTCAGAAGTAAAATAAAGTAAAGTTCTCTTTTCCTGGCTGTTTCAGCCAAGTCTGCCATCTAGTGGACAGATTTGGAATCCGGTCCACAGATCAGTGGGCAGCTCTTTAGCAGTGCCGAGATCACGATCTTTAAAATGAACTACTTCATTGGAACTGTGTGCAAAGTGTGCCTGGCTTGCAAGCACACTTTGTAGACCATTCCAATTAAGAAATTATTTTTAAAGATCGTGATCTTGGCTCTTCTGGAGAGGCACTGCTGGTCCCGGGACCGGATTCCAAATCTGAGAGCTAGAACGGTGACGTCACTCAGGGAGAAACTTTGCTTCTGAATATCTCCCAAACCATAAAGTTTTGGGAGGTAAGACTTATATCATTTTTTCATGTTTTTTTAAGGGCTACAGTATAAAATAAACTTATTTTCAAGGTTTACTATCCCTGTAACATCCTTGGGGTTCATTAAAATGCTCTATTGTTTTTTTCAATAATAAAACCTCTCTGCTTCTGAAGGCTGGATTGTTGGCTTCCATTGTGTTGTATGTCTTCAACTGCAAATGAACAGAACACTCCTCTGTGAGTTCTTATTTTATTTACAACAGATTGCTTTATGTACAATGAAAAAAAAGGTTCTTTTTCGTGAATGTATGATCCTTGTTACAGTCCTGTTTGGAGTATGATAGCAACTACTACAGATGCCATTATGATAGTCAAATAACTAAATCTGCCATTTGCAGCTCCATTGTCATTGCAGAGATCAGAATTACAGCAGTAAGTGGGTGTTGTAACCCCCAAACTATTTAGGTTCGTTGCTTTGCATTTTTCACTGCACTGCCGGACAACTGACGGGGTTCCTTTGAATGGAAAACCTGCATAAAAAGATTTCACCTTCATTAGTCCAGTAAGGATCCAAAACACATAAAGGAAGAGGAGGCAAGTAACGCTGAGTGCTGGTGATTGGGTTACCACACATTGCAGAGTATATGACCTGGGCACTCCTCAAGCACAAAGGCTTAGGGCCGTATGTTCAAAGGGATAATAACAAAAAATAGTCATATGAGAAACAAAAATAAGTAATTGCATGCATGAGCGACAAATTTTCTATAGAGTATACGACAGAAAACTAGTAATGTCCATTGTGTACGACACAACTCCAGCATTGACGGGTAAAGGGTCGTATAGAGGAAAAGAAAATTTGTCAAAAACATGTCTTTCAAAAGACAAAATGTGTAAGTTAAGAAAAAAGTGGAGGGAATGTGTTCTGAATGTGAGAATTTTTGTCTTTACTTAAAGGGATAGTAACACTTAAAATGTAAAAAAAAATATGTTGTAGGGTTTATCCCCCTGAGTAAAACAAGGGTACTCCCACTGCTGAAAGGTGTTTCATTCACAAGTTATTCATTTTCAAAGTTGAATTTTTTAGGTGCAATATCACAGTGGCCTGAAATTGCACAGTGGCGCTGTTGCTACACGATCCTATGGGCAGCTCTGGTCCCGGGACCATAAATCTCCATAGGATGGTGTAGCAACAGCGCCACTGTACAATTTCAGGCCACTGTGATATTGCGCCTAAAAAATTCAACTTTGAAAATTAATAACTTTTGAATGAAACACTTTTCAGCAGTGGGAGTTTTCTTGTTTTACTCAGGGGGATAAACACTAGTGATGAGCGAGCACCCCAATGCTCGGATGTTCGGGTGCTCTGACCGAGCACCCCCTGAGGCTCGAGTGCTCGGCCGAGCATCCGAGCCCCATTGAAGTCAATGGGAGGACTCGAGCATTACACCAGGCACCCCCTGCTCTGATGAGGGGAGGGTGCCTGGTCCATAGGAAAAGGGCAGAAAAAGATGGAAACACTACAGAAATGGTTCAGGGACAGCATAGGGAGGATGTCTGGATGCACCTTGGACTCCAACATCGCTGCTGGGAACGATCTTTCGCCCGTAGTACGCCATTTTTACAGACTGACCATAAAACACACAAAAAGGAAAATAAAAACGACTTTAGGCGAAAAATTGTTACCAAACAATATTTGCTGTATATTTACTTGTATATCATCTGCAAATTATCCCAAAAATTTCCTTGATTTTCGGAAGTGAGGCCATGATTAAGAGGGAAACGTGCGCAGAGGCAAATTCTCCCAAAAATTTCCTTGATTTTCAGAACTGAGGCCATGATTAAGAGGGAAACGTGCGCAGAGGCAAATTCTCCCAAAAATTTCCTTGATTTTCAGAACTGAGGCCATGATTAAGATGGAAACGTGCGCTGAGCTGACCATCTAAAACATTATGGGTGAGGGTCTGCTGCAGAGCTGACCATTAGTGTTGAGCGAGCATGCTCGGCCGATGCTCGGATCGGCTCGAGCATCGCTCTGCTCGGCACATGGCGGTACTCGTACGAGTACCGCATGTGCTCGCCCGCCATGTTCGGGTCTCCTCCCCGCACGTTTTGCGGCTGCTGCGCAGCCAATAAACGTGCAGGGAGGCTCTGACATCGGTGTAATGCCAGCAGCCATGTTGGCTGCTGGCATTACACTGATTGGCTGGCCAGAACCCGTGGTCAGGTGCTGTATAGCACCTGACCATCGAGTTCGGCTCAGTCTGAGCCAGGGAGAGCTGAGGATAGGAAGGGAAAGGCAGTGTAGGGAGGAAAAAAAAAAATTGTGACAAAAAAGAACCAAAAGTCCTTTTTAGGACTACTGTGTGTGGGGGCAGCAGGTTATTTTGTGTGGGGGGAAAAAAACAAAAAAAAAAAAAAAAAAAATATTCTGTTTAGTGTGAAAAGTTGCAGATTAGAGCACATTCTGTTTAGTGTGCACAGTTGCAGATTAGAGCACATTCTGTTTAGTGTGCAAAGTTGCAGATTAGAGCACATTCTGTTTAGTGTGCAAAGTTGCAGATTAGAGCACATTCTGTTTAGTGTGCAAAGTTGCAGATTAGAGCACATTCTGTTAAGTCTTCAAACTAAAATATCAAAGTCACGTATTCCATTCAGTGTGCGTCGCCGCAGTTTAGCAGCACATTCTGAGTACTGTGCAGAGTTGCAGAATAGGAAGAAATACTGTTAAGTCTTCAAACTAAAATATCAAAGTCACATATTCCATTCAGTGTGCTTCGCCGCAGTTTAGCAGCACATTCTGTGTACTGTGCAGAGTTGCAGAATAGGAAGAAATACTGTTAAGTCTTCAAACTAAAATATCAAAGTCACATATTCCATTCAGTGTGCTTCGCCGCAGTTTAGCAGCCTATTCTGTGTACTGTGCAGAGTTGCAGAATAGGAAGAAATACTGTTAAGTCTTCAAACTAAAATATCAAAGTCACATATTCCATTCAGTGTGTTTCACCGCAGTTTAGCAGCCTTTTCTGTGTACTCTGCAGAGTTGCAGAATAATAAGAAATACTGTTAAGTTTTCAAACTCAAATATTAAAGTCACATATTCCATTCAGTGTGTTTCACCGCCGTTTAACAGCCTATTCTGTGTACTCTGTACAGTTGCAGAATAATAAGAAATACTGTTAAGTTTTCAAACTCAAATATTAAAGTCACATATTCCATTCAGTGTGTTTCACCGCCGTTTAACAGCCTATTCTGTGTACTCTGTACAGTTGCAGAATAATAAGAAATACTGTTAAGTTTTCAAACTCAAATATTAAAGTCACATATTCCATTCAGTGTGTTTCACCGCCGTTTAACAGCCTATTCTGTGTACTCTGTACAGTTGCAGAATAATAAGAAATACTGTTAAGTTTTCAAACTCAAATATTAAAGTCACATATTCCATTCAGTGTGTTTCACCGCCGTTTAACAGCCTATTCTGTGTACTCTGTACAGTTGCAGAATAATAAGAAATACTGTTAAGTTTTCAAACTCAAATATTAAAGTCACATATTCCATTCAGTGTGTTTCACCGCCGTTTAACAGCCTATTCTGTGTACTCTGTACAGTTGCAGAATAATAAGAAATACTGTTAAGTTTTCAAACTCAAATATTAAAGTCACATATTCCATTCAGTGTGTTTCACCGCCGTTTAACAGCCTATTCTGTGTACTCTGTACAGTTGCAGAATAATAAGAAATACTGTTAAGTTTTCAAACTCAAATATTAAAGTCACATATTCCATTCAGTGTGTTTCACCGCCGTTTAACAGCCTATTCTGTGTACTCTGTACAGTTGCAGAATAGGAAGAAATACTGTTAAGTCTTCAAACTAAAATATCAAAGTCACATATTCCATTCAGTGTGTTTCACCGCAGTTTAGCAGCCTTTTCTGTGTACTCTGCAGAGTTGCAGAATAATAAGAAATACTGTTAAGTTTTCAAACTCAAATATTAAAGTCACATATTCCATTCAGTGTGTTTCACCGCCGTTTAACAGCCTATTCTGTGTACTCTGTACAGTTGCAGAATAATAAGAAATACTGTTAAGTTTTCAAACTCAAATATTAAAGTCACATATTCCATTCAGTGTGTTTCACCGCCGTTTAACAGCCTATTCTGTGTACTCTGTACAGTTGCAGAATAATAAGAAATACTGTTAAGTTTTCAAACTCAAATATTAAAGTCACATATTCCATTCAGTGTGTTTCACCGCCGTTTAACAGCCTATTCTGTGTACTCTGTACAGTTGCAGAATAATAAGAAATACTGTTAAGTTTTCAAACTCAAATATTAAAGTCACATATTCCATTCAGTGTGTTTCACCGCCGTTTAACAGCCTATTCTGTGTACTCTGTACAGTTGCAGAATAATAAGAAATACTGTTAAGTTTTCAAACTCAAATATTAAAGTCACATATTCCATTCAGTGTGTTTCACCGCCGTTTAACAGCCTATTCTGTGTACTCTGTACAGTTGCAGAATAATAAGAAATACTGTTAAGTTTTCAAACTCAAATATTAAAGTCACATATTCTGTGTAAGATGAAGAAGGCGGGTAAAAAGGGACGGGGAAGTGGACGTGATCCTGAAAGTTCAGGGCGCGGGTCAGGACGCGGAGAAACTGTGCCCGGTGCCAGAGCACAAGAAAGAAAGACATCCACCATACCTAGCTTCATGTGTAATTTTACAGGGCGTCGCAGGACATCACTCTCGAGGTCCGACCACTGCGAACAGGTGGTCGGTTGGATGACAGCTGATACTGCTTCCAGTCGGTTAAGCACCACCCTGTCTTCCACCAAGTCCACTCTCAGTAGCCAAGAGTCTGGTCAACATAATCCTCACTCTGATCATCCTTCCTCCCACCATACACGGTCTGGTCAAAGAAGTGATCCCACACTGGGATATAGTGAGGAGCTCGTCTCATCACCAATCCTTCATTTGACCCTCTCTCCAAGCACGCTTGCAGAGGAACATGACATCTTGTGCCCTGATTCACAACCTCTAGAGGCTACCCAATCTCAAGAAGATGACAGATGTGAACGGCATTTAAGGTCAAAGGAAGTAGTGGATGATGATGATGATGATGAGACACAGTTGCCATTAAATCAACCACTATTTCCGTCTCAAGACCTTGTTGAGGAGAATGTTATACAGTTGTCAATGACTGAGTATGTGGTGGGATCAAGACTTGAGGAGGATGATCAGAGTGAGGAAGTGGAGGAGGACTTGGTGGACGATGAGGTGACTGACCCCACCTGGGAAGGTGTAGAGCCGAGCGATGACAGCAGTCCTGAGGGTGAGCCATCTGCAGCACCGCAACAGGCTGGAAGAGGCAGTGGTGTGGCTACAGAAAGAAGGCGGACCGCACCAAACCGGCCCGCAAATGTTCCACGGAGCACCCCCTTGCGTAAATCTACCTTGCCAAGGGGTAGGTGTTCCGCGGTATGGCGTTTTTTTAAGGAAAGTGCGGACGACAAAAGAATTGTAGTTTGCAACCTGTGCCACACCAGAATGAGCCGAGGCATGAACACTAGAAACCTCACCACCACCAGCATGATCCGACACATGGCATCCAAGCACCGTAGTAAGTGGGAGGAACGCCTGGATCGCCCATCTGTGTCTGCAGGCCACACCACTGCCTCCTCTTCCCCTGTTTTCGGTGCCGGCCAATCGCCTGTCGAAGGCGCAGGCCCGCATACCTCCCGCCCTGCACCTGTAGCATCTGAAGCACCATCAGCGACCACATCCACTTCCCTGTCCCAGCACAGCATCCAAATGTCGTTACCCCAGGCATTTGAGCGCAAGAGAAAGTACCCAGCCACCCACCCACAGGCCATAGCACTAACCTCACACCTTTCAAAATTACTGGCCATCGAAATGCTGCCATTTAGGCTTGTGGACACTGAGTCCTTCCGCAGCCTGATGGCAGCAGCTGTCCCTCGGTACGCGGTCCCCAGCCGCCACTACTTTTCCCGGTGTGCCATCCCCGCATTACACCACCATGTGTCCCGTAACATCACCCGTGCCCTGACCAACGCAGTTACTGGGAAGGTCCACTTAACGACTGACACATGGACAAGTGCTTGTGGCCAGGGACGCTACATTTCCCTGACGGCACACTGGGTGAATGTCGTGGAGGCTGGGAGCGACTCGGACCCTGGGATGGCACGGGTGCTACCCACGCCGAGGATTGTGGGCCCTACCTCCATCAGGGTTTCCACCAGCACCTACGTTATTGGCTCCTCCTCCTCCGTTTCCACCTCCGAATTCTCTACACACACCGCCACTCCCCCATCAGCCAGTAGCTGGAAGCAGTGTAGCACTGCAGTGGGGAAGCGTCAACAGGCCGTGCTGAAGCTGATCTGCCTTGGGGACAAACAGCACACGGCCTCACAGCTGTTGCAGGGGATTAGTCACCAGACCGAGCAGTGGCTCTCGCCACTCAACCTGCAAGCAGGCATGGTTGTGTGTGATAATGGGCGTAACTTGGTGGCGGCTTTGGAGCTCGGCAAGCTCACACACGTACCATGCCTAGCGCATGTATTTAATTTAGTGGTGCAGCGATTTCTAAAAACCTACCCCAATGTGCATGATCTCTTGACCAAGGTGCGCCGCGTGTGTGCACATTTCCGTAAGTCATCAACAGCTTCAGCCGGCCTGTTGAAGCTGCAGCAGCGCTTACAATTGCCAGCTCACCGGCTGCTGTGTGACGTGAGCACGCGCTGGAACTCCACCTTCCACATGTTGGCCCGGCTTTGTGAGCAGCAGAGGGCAGTAGTGGAGTACCAGCTGTTACACGGTCGTCGCCTCTCCGTTCAACTTCCTCTAATCAGAAGTGAGGAGTGGGAATGGATGTCAGACCTCTGTGAGGTTTTACGCAATTTTGAGGAATCGACACAGATGGTGAGCGGCGATAACGCTATTATCAGTGTAACCATCCCACTTCTGTGTCTACTGAAACGCTCGCTGCTCACAATTAAAACCGACGCTTTGCATGTGGAAGAGGTGGAAATGGGGGAGGAAGAGCTTACACAAGGTGATAGCCAGAGCACCCTCACTTCGTCTTCTCAGCGACAATTGGAGGAGGCGGAGGAGGAGGAGGAGGAAGACACGGTTGCCTCCGCTACAGAGGGTAGCCATGGAACTTTAGTTCCATCTCTTCAGCGTGGGTGGGCAGAAGAGGAGGAAGAGGATGAGGAGATTGAGAGTCATCCTCCTGGTGAGGACAGCGAAATCTTGACTGTTGGTACTCTGGCACACATGGCTGACTTTATGTTAGGCTGCCTTTCCCGTGACCCACGCGTTGTACGCATTTTAGACAACACGGATTACTGGGTGTTCACCCTTCTGGACCCCCGCTACAAAGAGAATTTCTCATCTCTCATTCCTCCGGTGGAGAGGACAAGCAAAATGTTGCAATACCAGAAGGTTCTTGTCGAAAAATTGCTCCAAAATTTTCCATCTGACAACGCTGGCGGCAGAGTACGTGCTACCTTGGCCAACCGAGAAGGGGAGAAAAGGGGAGCACACAGCAGTTCCGAGAAAGGCAGGGCAACACTCTCCAAGGCGTGGGACACCTTCATGACACCCCGCCAGCACCCTCACCCTGATGCGCAGCCTAGTGTCACAAGGAGGGAAAAGTTTTGGAAGATGGTGAAGGAGTACGTAGCAGACCGTGTCAGCGTCCTCAATGATCCCTCTGTGCCTTACAACTACTGGGTGTCCAAGCTGGACACGTGGTATGAACTGGCACTCTACGCCTTGGAGGTGCTGGCCTGCCCTGCCGCCAGCGTTCTGTCTGAGCGGGTATTTAGTGCTGCTGGTGGCATCATAACAGATAAGCGTATCCGCCTTTCCACCGACAATGCTGATAGGTTGACACTTATAAAAATGAACAAGGCCTGGATTTCCCCTGACTTCTCCACTCCACTGGAGGAAAGCCCCGGGGGAACATAAACTCACTTTATATATGTTATTTACAATGATGGGAATACTCTGTATTCCCATTCACCCCTTCCACCCAAAAAACGGGTATATGGTTGACTCTTAATCTTCTCATCCTCCTCCTCCTCTTCCATATGCCCTGGGATATAATTTTTATATAGGGCCAGCTCACCAGCGTGCCCTGGGATATAATTTTTATATAGGGCCAGCTCACCAGCGGGCCCTGTGATATAATTTTTATATAGGGCCAGCTCACCAGCGGGCCCTGTTTGACAATTTTTATATAGGTCAGCTCACCAGCGGGCCTTCTCATATAATGTTTTATTGGGTCAGCTCTCTAGCGGGCCCTCTCATATAATGTTTTATAGCGTCAGCTCACTAGCGGGCCTTCGCATATAATGTTTAGGATGGTCAGCTCTGCAGCAGACCCTCACCCATAATGTTTTAGATGGTCAGCTCAGCGCACGTTTCCATCTTAATCATGGCCTCAGTTCTGAAAATCAAGGAAATTTTTGGGAGAATTTGCCTCTGCGCACGTTTCCCTCTTAATCATGGCCTCAGTTCTGAAAATCAAGGAAATTTTTGGGAGAATTTGCCTCTGCGCACGTTTCCCTCTTAATCATGGCCTCACTTCCGAAAATCAAGGAAATTTTTGGGATAATTTGCAGATGATATACAAGTAAATATACAGCAAATATTGTTTGGTAACAATTTTTCGCCTAAAGTCGTTTTTATTTTCCTTTTTGTGTGTTTTATGGTCAGTCTGTAAAAATGGCGTACTACGGGCGAAAGATCGTTCCCAGCAGCGATGTTGGAGTCCAAGGTGCATCCAGATATCCTCCCTATGCTGTCCCTGAACCATTTCTGTAGTGTTTCCATCTTTTTCTGCCCTTTTCCTATGGACCAGGCACCCTCCCCTCATCAGAGCAGGGGGTGCCTGGTGTAATGCTCGAGTCCTCCCATTGACTTCAATGGGGCTCGGATGCTCGGCCGAGCACTCGAGCCTCAGGGGGTGCTCGGTCAGAGCACCCGAACATCCGAGCATTGGGGTGCTCGCTCATCACTACTGACCATCCTAAACATTATATGCGAAGGCCCGCTAGTGAGCTGACACTATAAAACATTATATGAGAGGGCCCGCTAGAGAGCTGACCCAATAAAACATTATATGAGAAGGCCCGCTGGTGAGCTGACCTATATAAAAATTGTCAAACAGGGCCCGCTGGTGAGCTGGCCCTATATAAAAATTATATCACAGGGCCCGCTGGTGAGCTGGCCCTATATAAAAATTATATCCCAGGGCACGCTGGTGAGCTGGCCCTATATAAAAATTATATCCCAGGGCATATGGAAGAGGAGGAGGAGGATGAGAAGATTAAGAGTCAACCATATACCCGTTTTTTGGGTGGAAGGGGTGAATGGGAATACAGAGTATTCCCATCATTGTAAATAACATATATAAAGTGAGTTTATGTTCCCCCGGGGCTTTCCTCCAGTGGAGTGGAGAAGTCAGGGGAAATCCAGGCCTTGTTCATTTTTATAAGTGTCAACCTATCAGCATTGTCGGTGGAAAGGCGGATACGCTTATCTGTTATGATGCCACCAGCAGCACTAAATACCCGCTCAGACAGAACGCTGGCGGCAGGGCAGGCCAGCACCTCCAAGGCGTAGAGTGCCAGTTCATACCACGTGTCCAGCTTGGACACCCAGTAGTTGTAAGGCACAGAGGGATCATTGAGGACGCTGACACGGTCTGCTACGTACTCCTTCACCATCTTCCAAAACTTTTCCCTCCTTGTGACACTAGGCTGCGCATCAGGGTGAGGGTGCTGGCGGGGTGTCATGAAGGTGTCCCACGCCTTGGAGAGTGTTGCCCTGCCTTTCTCGGAACTGCTGTGTGCTCCCCTTTTCTCCCCTTCTCGGTTGGCCAAGGTAGCACGTACTCTGCCGCCAGCGTTGTCAGATGGAAAATTTTGGAGCAATTTTTCGACAAGAACCTTCTGGTATTGCACCATTTTGCTTGTCCTCTCCACCGGAGGAATGAGAGATGAGAAATTCTCTTTGTAGCGGGGGTCCAGAAGGGTGAACACCCAGTAATCCGTGTTGTCTAAAATGCGTACAACGCGTGGGTCACGGGAAAGGCAGCCTAACATAAAGTCAGCCATGTGTGCCAGAGTACCAACAGGCAAGATTTCGCTGTCCTCACCAGGAGGATGACTCTCAATCTCCTCATCCTCTTCCTCCTCTTCTGCCCACCCACGCTGAAGAGATGGAACTAAAGTTCCATGGCTACCCTCTGTAGCGGAGGCAACCGTGTCTTCCTCCTCCTCCTCCTCCTCCTCCTCCGCCTCCTCCAATTGTCGCTGAGAAGACGAAGTGAGGGTGCTCTGGCTATCACCTTGTGTAAGCTCTTCCTCCCCCATTTCCACCTCTTCCACATGCAAAGCGTCGGTTTTAATTGTGAGCAGCGAGCGTTTCAGTAGACACAGAAGTGGGATGGTTACACTGATAATAGCGTTATCGCCGCTCACCATCTGTGTCGATTCCTCAAAATTGCGTAAAACCTCACAGAGGTCTGACATCCATTCCCACTCCTCACTTCTGATTACAGGAAGTTGAACGGAGAGGCGACGACCGTGTAACAGCTGGTACTCCACTACTGCCCTCTGCTGCTCACAAAGCCGGGCCAACATGTGGAAGGTGGAGTTCCAGCGCGTGCTCACGTCACACAGCAGCCGGTGAGCTGGCAATTGTAAGCGCTGCTGCAGCTTCAACAGGCCGGCTGAAGCTGTTGATGACTTACGGAAATGTGCACACACGCGGCGCACCTTGGTCAAGAGATCATGCACATTGGGGTAGGTTTTTAGAAATCGCTGCACCACTAAATTAAATACATGCGCTAGGCATGGTACGTGTGTGAGCTTGCCGAGCTCCAAAGCCGCCACCAAGTTACGCCCATTATCACACACAACCATGCCTGCTTGCAGGTTGAGTGGCGAGAGCCACTGCTCGGTCTGGTGACTAATCCCCTGCAACAGCTCTGAGGCCGTGTGCTGTTTGTCCCCAAGGCAGATCAGCTTCAGCACGGCCTGTTGACGCTTCCCCACTGCAGTGCTACACTGCTTCCAGCTACTGGCTGATGGGGGAGTGGCGGTGTGTGTAGAGAATTCGGAGGTGGAAACGGAGGAGGAGGAGCCAATAACGTAGGTGCTGGTGGAAACCCTGATGGAGGTAGGGCCCGCAATCCTCGGCGTGGGTAGCACCCGTGCCATCCCAGGGTCCGAGTCGCTCCCAGCCTCCACGACATTCACCCAGTGTGCCGTCAGGGAAATGTAGCGTCCCTGGCCACAAGCACTTGTCCATGTGTCAGTCGTTAAGTGGACCTTCCCAGTAACTGCGTTGGTCAGGGCACGGGTGATGTTACGGGACACATGGTGGTGTAATGCGGGGATGGCACACCGGGAAAAGTAGTGGCGGCTGGGGACCGCGTACCGAGGGACAGCTGCTGCCATCAGGCTGCGGAAGGACTCAGTGTCCACAAGCCTAAATGGCAGCATTTCGATGGCCAGTAATTTTGAAAGGTGTGAGGTTAGTGCTATGGCCTGTGGGTGGGTGGCTGGGTACTTTCTCTTGCGCTCAAATGCCTGGGGTAACGACATTTGGACGCTGTGCTGGGACAGGGAAGTGGATGTGGTCGCTGATGGTGCTTCAGATGCTACAGGTGCAGGGCGGGAGGTATGCGGGCCTGCGCCTTCGACAGGCGATTGGCCGGCACCGAAAACAGGGGAAGAGGAGGCAGTGGTGTGGCCTGCAGACACAGATGGGCGATCCAGGCGTTCCTCCCACTTACTACGGTGCTTGGATGCCATGTGTCGGATCATGCTGGTGGTGGTGAGGTTTCTAGTGTTCATGCCTCGGCTCATTCTGGTGTGGCACAGGTTGCAAACTACAATTCTTTTGTCGTCCGCACTTTCCTTAAAAAAACGCCATACCGCGGAACACCTACCCCTTGGCAAGGTAGATTTACGCAAGGGGGTGCTCCGTGGAACATTTGCGGGCCGGTTTGGTGCGGTCCGCCTTCTTTCTGTAGCCACACCACTGCCTCTTCCAGCCTGTTGCGGTGTTGCAGATGGCTCACCCTCAGGACTGCTGTCATCGCTCGGCTCTACACCTTCCCAGGTGGGGTCAGTCACCTCATCGTCCACCAAGTCCTCCTCCACTTCCTCACTCTGATCATCCTCCTCAAGTCTTGATCCCACCACATACTCAGTCATTGACAACTGTATAACATTCTCCTCAACAAGGTCTTGAGACGGAAATAGTGGTTGATTTAATGGCAACTGTGTCTCATCATCATCATCATCATCCACTACTTCCTTTGACCTTAAATGCCGTTCACATCTGTCATCTTCTTGAGATTGGGTAGCCTCTAGAGGTTGTGAATCAGGGCACAAGATGTCATGTTCCTCTGCAAGCGTGCTTGGAGAGAGGGTCAAATGAAGGATTGGTGATGAGACGAGCTCCTCACTATATCCCAGTGTGGGATCACTTCTTTGACCAGACCGTGTATGGTGGGAGGAAGGATGATCAGAGTGAGGATTATGTTGACCAGACTCTTGGCTACTGAGAGTGGACTTGGTGGAAGACAGGGTGGTGCTTAACCGACTGGAAGCAGTATCAGCTGTCATCCAACCGACCACCTGTTCGCAGTGGTCGGACCTCGAGAGTGATGTCCTGCGACGCCCTGTAAAATTACACATAAAGCTAGGTATGGTGGATGTCTTTCTTTCTTGTGCTCTGGCACCAGGCACAGTTTCTCCGCGTCCTGACCCGCGCCCTGAACTTTCAGGATCACGTCCACTTCCCCGTCCCTTTTTACCCGCCTTCTTCATCTTACACAGAATATGTGACTTTAATATTTGAGTTTGAAAACTTAACAGTATTTCTTATTATTCTGCAACTGTACAGAGTACACAGAATAGGCTGTTAAACGGCGGTGAAACACACTGAATGGAATATGTGACTTTAATATTTGAGTTTGAAAACTTAACAGTATTTCTTATTATTCTGCAACTGTACAGAGTACACAGAATAGGCTGTTAAACGGCGGTGAAACACACTGAATGGAATATGTGACTTTAATATTTGAGTTTGAAAACTTAACAGTATTTCTTATTATTCTGCAACTGTACAGAGTACACAGAATAGGCTGTTAAACGGCGGTGAAACACACTGAATGGAATATGTGACTTTAATATTTGAGTTTGAAAACTTAACAGTATTTCTTATTATTCTGCAACTGTACAGAGTACACAGAATAGGCTGTTAAACGGCGGTGAAACACACTGAATGGAATATGTGACTTTAATATTTGAGTTTGAAAACTTAACAGTATTTCTTATTATTCTGCAACTGTACAGAGTACACAGAATAGGCTGTTAAACGGCGGTGAAACACACTGAATGGAATATGTGACTTTAATATTTGAGTTTGAAAACTTAACAGTATTTCTTATTATTCTGCAACTGTACAGAGTACACAGAATAGGCTGTTAAACGGCGGTGAAACACACTGAATGGAATATGTGACTTTAATATTTGAGTTTGAAAACTTAACAGTATTTCTTATTATTCTGCAACTGTACAGAGTACACAGAATAGGCTGTTAAACGGCGGTGAAACACACTGAATGGAATATGTGACTTTAATATTTGAGTTTGAAAACTTAACAGTATTTCTTATTATTCTGCAACTGTACAGAGTACACAGAATAGGCTGTTAAACGGCGGTGAAACACACTGAATGGAATATGTGACTTTAATATTTGAGTTTGAAAACTTAACAGTATTTCTTATTATTCTGCAACTGTACAGAGTACACAGAATAGGCTGTTAAACGGCGGTGAAACACACTGAATGGAATATGTGACTTTAATATTTGAGTTTGAAAACTTAACAGTATTTCTTATTATTCTGCAACTGTACAGAGTACACAGAATAGGCTGTTAAACGGCGGTGAAACACACTGAATGGAATATGTGACTTTAATATTTGAGTTTGAAAACTTAACAGTATTTCTTATTATTCTGCAACTCTGCAGAGTACACAGAAAAGGCTGCTAAACTGCGGTGAAACACACTGAATGGAATATGTGACTTTAATATTTGAGTTTGAAAACTTAACAGTATTTCTTATTATTCTGCAACTGTACAGAGTACACAGAATAGGCTGTTAAACGGCGGTGAAACACACTGAATGGAATATGTGACTTTAATATTTGAGTTTGAAAACTTAACAGTATTTCTTATTATTCTGCAACTGTACAGAGTACACAGAATAGGCTGTTAAACGGCGGTGAAACACACTGAATGGAATATGTGACTTTAATATTTGAGTTTGAAAACTTAACAGTATTTCTTATTATTCTGCAACTGTACAGAGTACACAGAATAGGCTGTTAAACGGCGGTGAAACACACTGAATGGAATATGTGACTTTAATATTTGAGTTTGAAAACTTAACAGTATTTCTTATTATTCTGCAACTGTACAGAGTACACAGAATAGGCTGTTAAACGGCGGTGAAACACACTGAATGGAATATGTGACTTTAATATTTGAGTTTGAAAACTTAACAGTATTTCTTATTATTCTGCAACTGTACAGAGTACACAGAATAGGCTGTTAAACGGCGGTGAAACACACTGAATGGAATATGTGACTTTAATATTTTAGTTTGAAAACTTAACAGTATTTCTTATTATTCTGCAACTCTGCAGAGTACACAGAAAAGGCTGCTAAACTGCGGTGAAACACACTGAATGGAATATGTGACTTTGATATTTTAGTTTGAAGACTTAACAGTATTTCTTCCTATTCTGCAACTGTGCAGAGTACACAGAATAGGCTGCTAAACTGCGGTGACACACACAGAATGGAATATGTGACTTTAATATTTGAGTTTGAAAACTTAACAGTATTTCTTCCTATTCTGCAACTCTGCACAGTACACAGAATGTGCTGCTAAACTGCGGCGAAGCACACTGAATGGAATATGTGACTTTGATATTTTACAGTTTGAAGACTTTACAGTATTTCTTCCTATTCTGCAACTCTGCACAGTACACAGAATGTGCTGCTAAACTGCGGCGACGCACACTGAATGGAATATGTGACTTTGATATTTTAGTTTGAAGACTTAACAGTATTTCTTCCTATTCTGCAACTCTGCACAGTACACAGAATGTGCTGCTAAACTGCGGCGAAGCACACTGAATGGAATATGTGACTTTAATATTTGAGTTTGAAAACTTAACAGTATTTCTTATTATTCTGCAACTGTACAGAGTACACAGAATAGGCTGTTAAACGGCGGTGAAACACACTGAATGGAATATGTGACTTTAATATTTGAGTTTGAAAACTTAACAGTATTTCTTATTATTCTGCAACTGTACAGAGTACACAGAATAGGCTGTTAAACGGCGGTGAAACACACTGAATGGAATATGTGACTTTAATATTTGAGTTTGAAAACTTAACAGTATTTCTTATTATTCTGCAACTGTACAGAGTACACAGAATAGGCTGTTAAACGGCGGTGAAACACACTGAATGGAATATGTGACTTTAATATTTGAGTTTGAAAACTTAACAGTATTTCTTATTATTCTGCAACTGTACAGAGTACACAGAATAGGCTGTTAAACGGCGGTGAAACACACTGAATGGAATATGTGACTTTAATATTTGAGTTTGAAAACTTAACAGTATTTCTTATTATTCTGCAACTGTACAGAGTACACAGAATAGGCTGTTAAACGGTGGTGAAACACACTGAATGGAATATGTGACTTTAATATTTGAGTTTGAAAACTTAACAGTATTTCTTATTATTCTGCAACTGTACAGAGTACACAGAATAGGCTGTTAAACGGCGGTGAAACACACTGAATGGAATATGTGACTTTAATATTTGAGTTTGAAAACTTAACAGTATTTCTTATTATTCTGCAACTCTGCAGAGTACACAGAAAAGGCTGCTAAACTGCGGTGAAACACACTGAATGGAATATGTGACTTTAATATTTGAGTTTGAAAACTTAACAGTATTTCTTATTATTCTGCAACTGTACAGAGTACACAGAATAGGCTGTTAAACGGCGGTGAAACACACTGAATGGAATATGTGACTTTAATATTTGAGTTTGAAAACTTAACAGTATTTCTTATTATTCTGCAACTGTACAGAGTACACAGAATAGGCTGTTAAACGGCGGTGAAACACACTGAATGGAATATGTGACTTTAATATTTGAGTTTGAAAACTTAACAGTATTTCTTATTATTCTGCAACTGTACAGAGTACACAGAATAGGCTGTTAAACGGCGGTGAAACACACTGAATGGAATATGTGACTTTAATATTTGAGTTTGAAAACTTAACAGTATTTCTTATTATTCTGCAACTGTACAGAGTACACAGAATAGGCTGTTAAACGGCGGTGAAACACACTGAATGGAATATGTGACTTTAATATTTGAGTTTGAAAACTTAACAGTATTTCTTATTATTCTGCAACTGTACAGAGTACACAGAATAGGCTGTTAAACGGCGGTGAAACACACTGAATGGAATATGTGACTTTAATATTTTAGTTTGAAAACTTAACAGTATTTCTTATTATTCTGCAACTCTGCAGAGTACACAGAAAAGGCTGCTAAACTGCGGTGAAACACACTGAATGGAATATGTGACTTTGATATTTTAGTTTGAAGACTTAACAGTATTTCTTCCTATTCTGCAACTGTGCAGAGTACACAGAATAGGCTGCTAAACTGCGGTGACACACACAGAATGGAATATGTGACTTTAATATTTGAGTTTGAAAACTTAACAGTATTTCTTCCTATTCTGCAACTCTGCACAGTACACAGAATGTGCTGCTAAACTGCGGCGAAGCACACTGAATGGAATATGTGACTTTGATATTTTACAGTTTGAAGACTTTACAGTATTTCTTCCTATTCTGCAACTCTGCACAGTACACAGAATGTGCTGCTAAACTGCGGCGACGCACACTGAATGGAATATGTGACTTTGATATTTTAGTTTGAAGACTTAACAGTATTTCTTCCTATTCTGCAACTCTGCACAGTACACAGAATGTGCTGCTAAACTGCGGCGAAGCACACTGAATGGAATATGTGACTTTGATATTTTAGTTTGAAGACTTAACAGTATTTCTTCCTATTCTGCAACTCTGCACAGTACTCAGAATGTGCTGCTAAACTGCGGCGACGCACACTGAATGGAATACGTGACTTTGATATTTTAGTTTGAAGACTTAACAGAATGTGCTCTAATCTGCAACTTTGCACACTAAACAGAATGTGCTCTAATCTGCAACTTTGCACACTAAACAGAATGTGCTCTAATCTGCAACTTTGCACACTAAACAGAATGTGCTCTAATCTGCAACTGTGCACACTAAACAGAATGTGCTCTAATCTGCAACTTTTCACACTAAACAGAATATTTTTTTTTTTTTTGTTTTTTTCCCCCCACACAAAATAACCTGCTGCCCCCACACACAGTAGTCCTAAAAAGGACTTTTGGTTCTTTTTTGTCACAATTTTTTTTTTTCCTCCCTACACTGCCTTTCCCTTCCTATCCTCAGCTCTCCCTGGCTCAGACTGAGCCGAACTCGATGGTCAGGTGCTATACAGCACCTGACCACGGGTTCTGGCCAGCCAATCAGTGTAATGCCAGCAGCCAACATGGCTGCTGGCATTACACCGATGTCAGAGCCTCCCTGCACGTTTATTGGCTGCGCAGCAGCCGCAAAACGTGCGGGGAGGAGACCCGAACATGGCGGGCGAGCACATGCGGTACTCGTACGAGTACCGCCATGTGCCGAGCAGAGCGATGCTCGAGCCGATCCGAGCATCGGCCGAGCATGCTCGCTCAACACTAATAAACACTACAACATATTTTTTTAAGTATTTTAAGTATTACTATCCCTTTAAGACATTTTTTTCGTTAGTTAAGACATTTTGAAAGACATTTTTGTTGTTAAGAAATTTTTTTAAGATTTTTTTTGTCTTTGGTTAAGACATTTTTTGTTGTTACATACAACAATTTCAGTCAGGACAAATGACATATTTCCAATCACAATCGACACGCTCTGAAAATATTAATGATCCCAAAGACACTTTACTTTGAAAAGTCATTACAAACGACAAAAGCTATTTCGCTACTTCTTTGAACATACGGCCCTTAATGACAAAATATACAGAAATAATCTGCAATAATTTGGGACATTCTGGAGCAGATTTACTAAGGATGACTAATGACATAAATATATATTTTGGATGCATGGAAGGTTCTCAACGCATTTCATCTACTGCTTGATTACAGGACATTGTGAGATGCTTTTTCTGTGAAACGCGTTGAGTCTGCCTCATCACCTACACTTCTCTGTTTCGGGACCAATCCTTTTATAGAACTACAACTGTTTAACCCTTCTTGGGCTAGGTGCCAGAGGAGAGACCAACACATTGCTTTGCAAAGCAAAGATAGTAGCAGTTAACCATGAACTATAAATCTTTTGAATTTAATGGACATGTTACCAAAAATATAATGATAATATTATAACGATAACATTCCATAAATGGAAACGTGTAGTAAATCTGAATCTATTCGACTGAACCAAGGAGACCAAATAAGATTCCCATAAGTTGACATTGTTTTAAATGGAGATTTTAGTCCTTTTAATGCCAGAAATCTGTAAAGCATAGCATAGAAATGCATTGGAGTTCTAGCATTCAGGGGGTTAAAGGATTAGTAATGTCTGCTTATAATTTTATGCTATATTGTAGATTTTAAAGAGACAGTAATACTTCAAATCAACTTTAATTAATCGTGTAGCCCTTAAAAATCCAAATTTAATAAGCCCTGCGGCACCTCTCAAACCTGTATGGTTTGAGAGATAGCCGCTTTCATAGTTCCCTCTCCCCTGACGTCAGCGTTCTAGCTGACAGCAGGGGAATCCTGTCCCTGAACAAGCGGTGGCTCTGCAGCAGAGCTGAGATCACATTATAGAAACAGAAATCCTTCACTGAAACAGTCTTCTACGTGTGCTTGCAAACCAAGCACAAACCAAGCACAAACCAAGCACGCGTAGAAGACCATTTCAGTGAAGGGCTTCTGTTTCTATAACGAGATCTCAGCTCTGCTGCAGAGCCTCCGCCGGTCCCGGGACCGGATTCCCTTGCTGTCAGCTAGAATGCTGACGTCAGGGGAGTGGGAACTTTGAAAGTGGTTATCTCTCAAACCGTACAGGTTTGAGAGATGCCGCAGGGCTCATTGAATTTGGATTTTTAAGGGTTACACGATTGATAAAATTTAATGTGAAGTGTTATTATTCCTTTAAAAAAATAAATTATGTAGAGCAAGTCCTATCGCTCAGAACTTCACGGTCTGATAGATATATGGTGATAAAGCTCCCCCCTCCCTCCACTTGCACTGATGTTAGCTGGAAAGCTACCAGAAGGAGATTCGTGTTAGTCGACTGAAGGCGGCTCTTCAGCAAAGCCGCTATCTATAAAGAATTACTTCATTGGAACGGTCTACAAAGTGTGCCTGGTTTGCAAGCACAATTAGTAGACTGTTCCAATGAAGTATTTCTTTTTAGGTTGCGGTATTTTGGCTCTGCTGAAGAGGCACCGGCTGGTCCCGGAACCGGCATCTCCTTCTGTGTGACGTCAGTGAAAGGGGAAGGAGGTGGAACTTTAAAATGTTATATCTCTCAAACCATAAAGGTCTGAGAGGTGGGACTTGCTCCACATAATTTATTATTTTTTTTAAATCTACAATATAGTATAAAATTATAAGTGGACATTACTATCCCTTTAAAAGACCTATTTAACTGAACTGGAACTTTTTTTTGTTCCTCGTGGTGCAGTTGGTTTACCCCAAAATGGTCCCACTTTTATTTTCTTGAATATGACTGCACTAAAGCTGATGTATTAACCCTTTGAGTGCCAGAGGGGTACGGAACGCATTGCTTTGCAATGCGTTCCGTACCCCTCTGGCACTCAAAGGGTTAAGAAGAACTGGGACATTCTAGCACCAACCAATTGCACCGAGGGGGGGTAAAAATTCTACAAATTTGACTTTTAACCCCTTGAACGCTAAAGAGGTCTGCAACGCATCGAAAAGAAGTAGAGACCTCTCTAGCCTTCAGGGTTAAAATAGGGTTGCCAGACGTCACCATTAACCCGGGACACATTGAAAATAGGCATAATTCAAAGCTTCTCAGAAATCAAAGCCGCCCTGCACTGTGTATTTATCATATGTATCCTGGGTTAATGGTCTGTCCAGCCTAGGTTAAAAATCTTGTTTCAATAAATGGAATTTTTTAAATCCCCCCCAGTTGATTTGCTCTAGAACTGCAGCTTTTTGTTGTTGAATATGGTCTTTGGCATCACGTTATTCAGGGGTAACCTAGCCTTTAGAGTCTAGGGGGCATATAAGTAATATTAAAAGTGGTGCTATTCTAGGGCAAAACAAATGCACAAAATTCACAAAATGAACCCCCTTAGAGGAATGTTTTTAGGAAGGAATGAAAATTTCAGTGGTGAAATTTTGGGGGTCCTTGAATCAAGGAGAAAAGAATCGTATCCAGCTTCACGGATGTGATATCAAGCGCTAATTAACCCTTTGAGTACCAGAGGGGTATGCAACACATTGCTTTGCAATGTGTTGCATACCCCTGTGGCACTCAAAGGGCTAAGATTCATTTTGGGGGAACAGGCCACAAACAATTGATGCATTGTGGATATTACGCTCATCTGTGCAGATTAAGGTAAGCGAGGGGGTAATACTTGGGTCTGTTACTGTACCTTTCATTCTCTCCACCAGTTTGTGAGTGAGGTTGCTATGTATAAAATGCACTGGGGCAATACAGCTACACCACAGGGGACAAAAAAAACAACTTAATTTGGTGTGGGTGGGAAGTTGAAGGAACAGGGTGGGAAGAGGAGAAGTAGGTGGGAAGTGGGAGGAACAGGGTAGGAAGGAGGAGAAGTGGGTGGGAAGTGGGAGGAACAGGGTGGGAAGGAGAAGAAGTGGGTGGGAAGTGGGAGGAACAGGGTGGGAAGGAGGAGAAGTGGGTGAGAAGTGTAAGGAACAGGGTGGGAAGGAAAAGAAGTGGGTGGGACCCGGCCTCCCCCTGTGAACCCATCACCACTCACCCGCAGCCCATGACCCAGCAGCTCAGCTGATCTCCTGGCGCTCTAGTAATGCATAGCGCTAGGAGATTACATCATCTCCCAGCGCTCTGCATTACTGAGAACCGCGCGGGAGGATGGAGGTAGGAGATGGACATGGAGCAATGTGAAGTTGGGGGGGCCCCTGTCGGGCCCATGGCAATTTCTGCACCAGGGCCCGGTGGCTTCTAGTTACGCCACTGAACAGGATGGGAAGGAGGAGAAGTGGGCAGGAAGTGGGAGTAACAGGGTGGGAAGGAGGAGAAGTGGGTGGAACAGGGTGGGAAACAGGAGAAGTGGGAGGGAAGTGGGAGTAACAGGTTGGGGAAGGAGGAGAAGTGGGTGGGAAGAGGGAGGAACAGGGCAGGGAAGGAGTAGAAGTGGGTGGGAAGTGGGAGTAACAGGGTGGGAAGGAGGAGAAGTGGGTGGGAAGTGGGAGGAACAGGGTGGGAAGGAGGAGAAGTGGGTGGGACAATGAAGGAACAGGGTGGGAAGGAGGAGAAGTCATGGGAAGTTGGAGGAACAGGGTGGAAAGGAGGCGAAGTGGGTGGGAAAATGAAGGAACAGGATGGAAGGAGGAGAAGTGGGAGGAGTTTCACAGGAAATTCACCATTGCCGGAGAATCTCTGTCTCCGGAGACCAAGTAATTAACTCTAAAATCCAGAGTCTCCAGGACACAACCAGAGAGTTCTCAAGTATGGAGATAACATCATCAATAAGTTCTGGATGTCATATCCATGGAGGCAGACATGACAGTTGCTAGCAGGACCTCAGGGCACAAACTCCACCCACTGAACGTGTTAATCTTAAGTGGCCTCATGCACACTGCATGCTTTAATTTGAAAAAAAAAAAAAAAAAACTGCCAGCAACGGTCATGTCTGCCTCCATGGCATCCATCTTGTATAAGAGGACTAGATATCACTTAAAGGGATAGTAATACTTTGTTTTAACTTTATTTTATTTTGTAGGCATTAAAAAAACATGAAGAATGATATATGTCTTATCTCTCAAACCATTATGGTTTAAGAGATATTCACAAGCAAAGTGTCCCCCTCCCGCCCCTTTTACTGATGTAACACTGTTCAGCCAGATCAGAAGGGAGGTGTCCAGGTAGACTGCAGAGAGGGACAATCTTCAATTAAGATAAGGGAAAAACCTGAAAAACTTGTCAAGGGGGGCAGGGTTTTCATTGTTCTCATAGGAAGACGATTGTCCCCTTCTGTTATCTGTCTGTCTATGGACTGGATTCCACATCTGAGAAGAGATGGCTTACACTAGGTAAAAGGGGGCGGGAGGGGAAACTTTGTTTGTGAATATCTCATAAACCATAAAGGTTTTAGAGATAAGACTTATATCGTTCGTCATGTTTTTTTAATGCCTACAAAATAAAATAAAGATAAAACGAAGTATTACTATCCCTTTAAAATGCTGGACACTTATAAAGATTTCAGTCTGCGGGACTTCACAGAAATCAAATCAACCCTGCATGGTGTGCCTGCATATCTGGTTACTTTACTCAAACAATGACCCAGGCACAAAATCCAAAGGGGCCATTAGGATTGTCTAGCCATATTAAGGTAAATGGGGGGGACAGGTAATAGGATAATATTCAAAGGTGTTACTTTTCCTTTAAATCAGCCTCATTGAGCATTAATATTGAGTCATTAATCAGGAAGATCAATGTGAATTTACTAATGGTCCAATGACTCACATGCTGACCAAACCTCGTCTTCAACACAGGACACACAGCAAATATGGATTTTTGAGGGCTGCAGTGAAATCCTGCAATATGCTTATTTCATATACTAAAGGTAAGGCCTGGTCAGTAATATGACCATGTATACCTTTAAATCAGACACATATAAGAATCACACACTGTAGGGTTCCATACCTCCTAACATTTTAAATGGTCAAAGAGGGACACTTCTGTTTTAGGTGGTGTTTATGGGGGTGTGGCTGGTAGGCGGGGCATTACCGAGAAATTTTAGGCTATTTCATGACCTATTGGCTCCTCTTTGTGTAACTGAATAAATTATTTATAGCAAGATCAAAGTATTTTATTTACACAGATTAATTTATAAACACAAATATCAGGGCTCAAAATTTCCACTCGCTGCTAGCCAATGGCGAGTGAAAATTTAGCCCTGGCGAGTAGAAACTCAGCCCTGGTGGGTATGTTATGCCTTGCAGTGGAGAGTAACTTTTCAGGTCTGGCTAGTAGCAAAGGACTAAAAATTATAAGCCCTGCATATATTAAATATTAACTACACATTTATGTGAGTTTTATTGCTGTAGAGCAATGTAATACACAGTACTTATTCTGATCTCCTAAAAAGAGGGACAAAAGGGTAGAAAAGAGGGACAGAGGGATTTTGGTCTCAAAGAGGGACTGTCCCTCCTAAAGAGGGACAATTGGGAGGTATGGACACTAATATCTCCTAAAGAGGAACACTTGGGAGGTATGGACCCCTAATATCTCCTAAAGAGGAACACTTGAGAGGTATGGACCCCTAATATCTCCTAAAGAGGGACACTTGGGAGGTATGGACCCCTAATATCTCCTAAAGAGGGACACTTGTGAGGTATGGACCCTAGTATCTCCTAAAGAGGGAAAATGGGAGGTATGGACACTAATATCTCCTAAAGAGGGACACTTGGGAGGTATGGACCCTAATATCTCCTAAAGAGGGACAAATGGGATGTATGGATCCCTAATATCTCCTAAAGAGGGACACATGGGAGGTATGGACCCCTAATATCTCCTAAAGAGGGACAAATGGGAGGTATGGACACTAATATCACCTAAAGAGGGACAAATGGGAGGTATGGACCCCTAATATTTCCTAAAGAGGGACACTTGGGAGGTATGGACACTAATATCTCCTAAAGAGGAACACTTGGGAGTTATGGACCCATAATATCGCCTAAAGAGGAACACTTGGGAGGTATGGACCCTAATATCTCCTAAAGAGGGACAAATGGGAGGTATGGACCCCTAATATCTCCTAAAGAGGGACACGGGAGGTATGGACCCCTAATATCTCCTATAGAGGGACACTTGGGAGGTATGGACCCCTAATATCTCCTAAAGAGGGACACTTGGGAGGTATGGACCCCTAATATCTCCTAAAGAGGGTCAATTGGGAGATATGGGGTACAACTGATTCCTGTGCAGTCCTACAGAATTACATTTTAATACACATCCCTGATTTAAAGGGATATGTGGGAACCCTACATCTCAGCCTATTAATAATAGATCTAAAGAAAAAAACCTTTACCCTAATTGTTACTTACCCACTTCTATGGTATATATCGTTGTCCTACAGAAAGCTAACGCTGGGCTCAGGGCTGTGCAGTTAGTCACTTTATTGCAGTCACCAATGGTAGTTGGAGAGTCACAGGTGTAACAGACGAGAGCCTGGGCTGCAGAGGAACAGAAGAGACTTAGGCCCTTATGCACAAAATACAAGGCACAATTCTGGGTTAAAACAGCTCGCTTTAAAGGGATAGTAATACTTAAGTATTACAAATCCCTATATTAAAGCCCTAGAAAAAAAACATATTGCCCCCAGTGTCATCTCTCAAACCTTTATAGTTTGAGAGATAATCGCTCCTAAAGTTGCCCTCTCCCTCCCCTTTCCCCGTAGTCAGCATTCTAGCTGACTGAAGGGAAATTCAGTCAGAGATCACCAGGTGGCTCTGCAGCAGAGCCGCGATCGAGTTAACTAAAAAAAAAACTTTCACTAAAACGGTCTTCTACGTGTGCTTGCAAACCAAGCACACTGCAAACCAAGCACACGTAGAAGACCGTTTTAGTGAAAGTTTTTTTTTTTTTAGTTAACGCGATCGTGGCTGTGCTGGAGAGCCGCCTAATGATCTCTGACCGGATTTCCCTTCAGTCAGCTAGAATGCTGACTATGGGGAAGGGGGAGGGAGAGGGCAACTTTAGGAGCGATTATCTCTCAAACTATAAAGGTTTGAGAGATGACACTGGGGGCAAAACATTTCATTTTACTAGGGCTTTAATATAGGGATTTGTAATACTTAAGTATTACTATCCCTTTAACCACTTCACTGCTAAGCATTTTAACCCCCCAGTACGTAGCATATTTTAAGACCTTTTTTTGGTGCTTTTCTGTGCAGAACCCACACACGTCAAAAGAAACCATTGGTTTGTGGATCTCCCCTATAACCGGTTCAACACATGTTTTATAGACAGTGAGACTGACTATTTTCTATTGCATTCTTAAGGAGCTCTTCACCACTAGGTTGGGGGGTCTGTTTATAGGAGAGGAGCGGAGATTTGGGGAATTTTCTTTTTAATCTGCCATCAGTATTTAGTATTGTTTGGATCTCTTAAGATTTTGAGTAGTACTTCAAGCTGGGGGTTGTAGGAGACTACTAATGGCACATTAGCTATACTTGACAAACAATACAAACTGGCACAAAACCTGACTATCAAGGAACAAAAAGCAATACAATCATTAAAGGGATAGAAATGCTTCACAAAAACAGCAGCTCCAATTAATCTTCATAGTATTTGGGTCATGGAGAGTGTTATTTCATTACTGTCAGAGTTGTAGTACAAGAGTAATTGAATGATAAAGTATCCCCCTCCCACCCCTTTTACCTAATGTAAGCCCCCCCCCCTCAGATGTGGAATCTGGTCTCTTGACCGGACAGATCACAGCAAGGGACAATCTTCTTATTGTGATCATAAGGAAAACCCTGCCCCACTTGACACGTTTTTCCCTTATGCTTACTGAAGATTGTCCCCCTCTGCGATCCATCCGGACAGTCTTGCTGCTCTGAGGTGAGCAGTGTTACATCAGTAAAAGGGGCTGGAGGTGGGTTCCTTTATCATTCAATTACTAATGAAATACAACTCTGACAGTATTGAAATAACAGTCTCTATGGCCCAAATACTATGAAGATTAATTGGAGCTGCTTTTATTCTGAAACATTACTATCCCTTTATAGGACAACAAAAACATAGTCATTAAACCGGCACACGAAGGTGGTGTGGTACTGATTATGAACACAGCTGACTATATAGTAGAGGCACACTGACAACTTATAGATCAAATATATTGCAGCAAACCACAAGAAGATCCCAAATCTAACTACATGTGAATACATCAGATTATTGTTCTGCTTTGATAAAGCGGAGTTGTATAGCCGCGAAACGCGTAAGCGTTTTACTACCTGTGTATTTTTAATTTGGAAATTTTTAATTGGTTATTAAATAATACGAAAGTATAAGTTTGAGCCTCTGCCTTTCAATATCCAGCCAAACCCAGCCATCACCCAAACGGAGACGGGGTGATTTTCTCCGTAAGCATATGAGCCGATACTCTTGGTATCAAGAGACTGGAAATAACAAAATGTGAGTACAAAACCAATTGTTACTGTCAATATTATATTATAACGATATTGCACCACTGGCCTTCCTTTCTGTTCTGTTCTTCTTCTGAGGCAACTTATGGATCAAAGATACTGCAGAAGATCCCACAGAAAAGAGCTTAAAAAATCACAAAAGGACTCCTTTCTAATACTACAGACCACCTGGTGGCCCTCATTCCAGAAGACCCAAGGGTGGGATGCCTCTACATTCTTCTAAATACACAAGGAAGGGAATACTGGAAGGCCAATAATATCTGGAATGACCAAACTCACAGAAAATATCTCTGGCTGGGTAGAGAGGATTCTAAAAACATTGGTCAAAAAAAGGACCCAGCTACGTACAGGACACAGGAATTCATTCTAGTTACTATGGATGTGGAATCCCTCTACACCAACATTCCACATGAAGATGGCATTGCAGCCTGCAAAGCATTCCTAGAGCTAGAGGGCTTACCCACTGAACCTGTAACACAGCTAATCCACTTTACACTAACATATCATTATTTCCCACATGGGCATAAACTATACATGGGAACATGAATGAAGCCACCATACGCCAACCTATTCATGGCAAAATTGGAGGAGGAGTTCTTGTCCACAAGCCAAGTAAAGGCTATTGTCTATGTCCGCTATATAGATGACATTCTAATCATTTTGGGCTGCCAACAAAGATGAACTTTTGTCATTTCATGAAAATTACAATGCCTTCCATCCCACAATTAACCTTAAACTCAGCCATTCACCCACACAAATTCTTTCTGGATCCACAATAAGTATTAGTAACAACTCCAGCTCTGAATGACAAACCAACAGACAGGCCTAATTATCTCAGAAATTACAGTTTCTAAGAATTCCGACCAATATATACACTTTAAAATTTTCAGGAGCAATTTTAGTAGTCACAGATATAATGTCAAGGTTACGGACATCCAAATTCAGAAAGCCATTAGTGTATCCAAAAGAAATCTCCTGGAACACAAACAACCACAGTAAGAGAACAGAGTACTATCAATAGTCACCTAGAACCCACAGCCTGAAGTACTGCGTAGAATCTCAAAAGAGCTTCAAACAATACTACATACAGATGGCAGATTCCCAAAACCACGCTACTCTGCTATAAACAGCCCCCAACCTGAAACAACTGGCGATGAAGAGTTCCCTTAAGAATGCAACAGAAAATGGTACTTACCCCTGTCTAAAAAGGGTATCCTTATGAAATGTCGCCCTCTATTGAGCATCAAACACAACGGGGCATTAAAAATGTTGCCTGGTTGAAAAGGGCAACATCAGAATCTTGTTTGCATCAAAAAGGGCGACATCAGAATCTCGCCTGCATGAAAAGGTTGACATTTTGATGTTGCTGTCATCAGAATGTTGGAAATATAATAGTATTGCCAAGGCAGCGTTGTGGTGCCCCATTCTTGCCTGATCACCACTGTTTCCTCCTGCCTTTAACCCTTTAAGTCCAAGTCTGGTAACCAAGGTATGGAAATTGTCCGAGTTACATAGCCCAGTGATTCAGGAACGAGTGATGCGGCGCTCAGAAGGTTAAGGAATAAAAAAATGACTATGTCTCCATCTGAGTGCCAGAGAGGTCTGCAACTCATTGCAAAGCATTGCGGACCTCTCTGACACTCAAAGGGTAATAACTCTTGGTCTCACTCCATATTGGCATCTATCTCCTTCAGCCACAGTGCTCTCCTGTTTCCTCTGCCTCGCTCTCTTCCTCCGTGCCTTCTCCCTGTCCCAAGCAGAGATGAGAGGAGACTGCGAGGCGGACCTGAGAGGAGATCTGTCATACACATCCCAGACTCCTCTGGGATGTGTCTCCTCTCAGCGCTGCTTGGGGCAGAGAGAAGGCACGCAGGAAGAGCACGGGGCAGAGGAAGATCTCAGCACGAGGCAGATGTAACAGGAGAGCACAGAGGCTGAAGGAGATGTCAATATGGAGTGAGACCAAACGTTATTACCCCTTGAGTGTCAGAGATGTCCGCAACACTTTGCAGTTCATTGCGGACCTCTCTAGCACTCAAAGGGTTAAGGCACAGATCGTATTTGAAAGCTGTTCTCAACGCTGCTTTGTGGTGCCCCATTCTTGCCTGCTTCATGTAATGGTGTGCTGTCATATTGCCTGATTAAGCTCTGAGTGGATTATTCAGGAGAGTTGTCTAAGTGGTCAGCGCTTTAAGAACAACCATCAGAATTTTGCAATTCTCTTGAAAAACCCACTCAGAGCTTAATCGGGCAATATGACAGCAGTTCCATACATGAAGCAGGCAAGAATGGGGCACCACAAAGTAGCATTGAAAACAGCGTTCAAATACACATTTATGTAGAGTGTCTAATTGTAGAGGTTTCGGATTGAACTGGGAAAATGGTACAACTTCAGTTGTGGACACCATGGAGCCCATTACACTCACACATTCCTGAATCATTGGGCTGTGTAACTCGGACAATTTCCATACCTTGCTTACCAGACTGGAACTTAAAGGGTTAAAGGCAGGAGGGAACAGCGGTGATCAGGTAAGAATGGGGCACCACAATAATGGCAATACTATTATATTGCGACATTCTGGTGACAGAATGTCGCCCTTTTCATGTGGGTGAGATTCTGATGTCAGCCTTTTCAACCAGGCAACATTTTTTAGTGCGCCGTTGTGTTGGTCCCCCAATAGAGGGCGACATTTCAATAGTGTGGAACCTGTGCACACATATGTACCACAGATAAGGTGCCCATACCACATTTCCACTGAAACCACAATATCAAGGGCAAATTCTCCTGTGCCCTATCTAATGTTGTCAACCTCATCATGTGTGTGAAATGTCCCAAAACAGGATCATATGTAGATGAGACAGGACAAACACTAAGAAAACTGATGATTTCTCATAGGTCCAGTGTGAACAACAAAATAGACACCCCGTGGATCAACATGTTTGAAAAAACTGATCATAGCATTAAAGATCTCCAGGTGACTGTACTGATGGGACATTTAAGCCACAGAGAGACAGAAAGATCTGAGAGTATAAACTGATAACCAAGTTTAACACTCTGTGGCCTGAACCATGACAAGGAATTTGTGTCATATTATCCCACACAATAAATATATTTAGGGCCCTTTGGGTGCAAGGAAGCTGTGCAACTCATTGCAGCGATGGGTTGTGCACCCCTCTGTCTCTTTAAGGGTCAACCATCTCTGGCTGAAGACTAAAATTCACTGGAGCATCAAAAGGTAATAAATCTTTGTGTCATTTAGCCAACTACAAAGAGACTCTACTTGAGACTAAGGAATTAACTATAGACAACACTGATAAGAATATTCACTGCCAATCAAATTTAAATGTTTAAATAATTTGCATGAATGTTTGACCTGTTGTGTGTTGTGCATTCAGCCTTCATTTTGATTACCAGAAATCTAAGTGTATTACGTTATGCTCCATGATAATATATATTCAAATGCATCAAAAAGTATATATCAAGGAAAGGGAAATCTAGGGTAAATTGGAATATTTATTGATAGACAGAGAGAATTATACAATCTATATATATTAAAGATTCAGAACAAGTATAGAACAATAAAAGCATAGCAGTAATGAAAAACTATTGCATTAAAAAGGTGATATAAAAAATAATAAAATATAACAGAAAATAGGTGAAATAGTAGTAACTAGTGATGATCGAGCACCCCGATGCTCGGGTGTTCGGGTGCTCTGGCCGAGCGCCCCCGGAGGCTCGAGTGCTCGGCCGAGCACCCGAGCCCAATTGAAATCAATGGGAGGACTCGAGCATTACACCAGGCACCCCCTGCTCTGATGAGGGGAGGGTGCCTGGTTCATAGGAAAAGGTCAGAAAATGATGGAAACACCACAGAAATGGTTCAGGGACAGCATAGGGAGGATGTCTGGATGCATCTTGGACTCCAACGTCGCTGCTGGGAACGATGTTTCGCCCGTAGTACGCCATTTTTACAGACTGACCGTAAAACACACAAAAAGGAAGATAAAAACGATTTTAGGCGAAAAATTGTTACCAAACAGTATTTGCTGTATATTTACTTGTATATCATCTGCAAATTCTGCAAAAAAATTCATCGATTTTTCGGAACTGGGGCCATGATTAAGAGGGAAACGTGCGCAGCGTAAAGCAGGTGTTCAACGTGGTTATGGCCCGGGTAAGGTACAGCATTCAGGAACGGAGGCCGCAGCTACCACAGGTTTTACAACATGTCCGTTTGCCCTTGTTAAGTCCAAAATTTATAGTAGGAACAGTGGGGTCTGATCCATTGAGTAAAAGTGACGAAGTGACTTAGTGGATGAAGCCAAGAACTACCTTCTGCTCTGTCGAACACCCCAGCCCTATTTAATTCAATGGGAGGACCTGAGGCACTCTGATACAACCTGTATATCACAAAATGGAGGGCCTCATTCACATTGTGGTACAATAGTTCAGGTAGTGGTCCAACACTCATAAAGCCTATGCACTAAGTGAAAGGGCTGCCAAAAATTAGACTGAAATGTCACTCCAATACACCCTTTATTACACATAAAGGAGGGCATCATACACACCCTTGAAAAATTAGGATTAATGGCCTGCTGGTGACCCTCTAAAACATTAGGGGCGAGGGCATGCCACTAAGCTGACCATCTAAAACATTAGGAATGAGGGTCTGCTGCTGAGCCGACCATCTAAAACATTATGGGTGAGGGTCTGCTGCGGAGCTGACCATCCTAAACATTATATGCGAAGGCCCGCTAGTGAGCTGACGCTATAAAACATTATATGAGAGGGCCCGCTAGAGAGCTGACCCAATAAAACATTATATGAGAAGGCCCGCTGGTGAGCTGACCTATACAAAAATTGTCAAACAGGGCCCGCTGGTGAGCTGGCCCTATATAAAAATTATATCACAGGGCCCGCTGGTGAGCTGGCCCTATATAAAAATTATATCACAGGAGGAGGAGGAGGATGAGAAGATTAAGAGTCAACCATATACCCGTTTTTTTGGGTGGAAGGGGTGAATGGGAATACTCCCATCATTGTAAATAACATATCTAAAGTGACTTTATGTTCACCCGGGGCTTTCCTCCAGTGGAGTGGAGAAGTCAGGGGAAATCCAGGCCATGTTCATTTTTATAAGTGTCAACCTATCAGCATTTTCGGTGGAAAGGCGGATACGCTTATCTGTTATGATGCCACCAGCAGCACTAAATACCCGCTCAGACAGAACGCTGGCGGCAGGGCAGGCCAGCACCTCCAAGGCATAGAGTGCCAGTTCATACCACGTGTCCAGCTTGGACACCCAGTAGTTGTAAGGCACAGAGGGATCAGTGAGGACGCTGACACGGTCTGCTACGTACTCCTTCACCATCTTCCAAAACTTTTCCCTCCTTGTGACACTAGGCCGCGCATCAGGGTGAGGGTGCTGGCGGGGTGTCATGAAGGTGTCCCACGCCTTGGAGAGTGTTGCCCTGCCTTTGTCGGAACTGCTGTGTGCTCCCCTTTTCTCCCCTTCTCGGTTGGCCAAGGTAGCACGTACTCTGCCGCCAGCGTTGTCAGATGGAAAATTTTGGAGCAATTTTTCGACAAGAACCTTCTGGTATTGCACCATTTTGCTTGTCCTCTCCACCGGAGGAATGAGAGATGAGAAATTCTCTTTGTAGCGGGGGTCCAGAAGGGTGAACACCCAGTAATCCGTGTTGTCTAAAATGCGTATAACGCGTGGGTCACGGGAAAGGCAGCCTAACATAAAGTCAGCCATGTGTGCCAGAGTACCAACAGGCAAGATTTCGCTGTCCTCACCAGGAGGATGACTCTCAATCTCCTCATCCTCTTCCTCCTCTTCTGCCCACCCACGCTGAAGAGATGGAAATAAAGTTCCATGGCTACCCTCTGTAGCGGAGGCAACCGTGTCTTCCTCCTCCTCCTCCTCCTCCGCCTCCTCCAATTGTCGCTGAGAAGACGAAGTGAGGGTGCTCTGGCTATCACCTTGTGTAAGCTCTTCCTCCCCCATTTCCACCTCTTCCACATGCAAAGCGTCGGTTTTAATTGTGAGCAGCGAGCGTTTCAGTAGACACAGAAGTGGGATGGTTACACTGATAATAGCGTTATCGCCGCTCACCATCTGTGTCGATTCCTCAAAATTGCGTAAAACCTCACAGAGGTCTGACATCCATTCCCACTCCTCACTTCTGATTAGAGGAAGTTGAACGGAGAGGCGACGACCGTGTAACAGCTGGTACTCCACTACTGCCCTCTGCTGCTCACAAAGCCGGGCCAACATGTGGAAGGTGGAGTTCCAGCGCGTGCTCACGTCACACAGCAGCCGGTGAGCTGGCAATTGTAAGCGCTGCTGCAGCGTCAACAGGCCGGCTGAAGCTGTAGATGACTTACGGAAATGTGCACACACGCGGCGCACCTTCGTCAAGAGATCATGCAAATTGGGGTAGGTTTTTAGAAATCGCTGAACCACTAAATTAAATACATGCGCTAGGCATGGTACATGTGTGAGCTTGCCGAGCTCCAAAGCCGCCACCAAGTTACGCCCATTATCACACACAACCATGCCTGGTTGCAGGTTGAGTGGCGAGAGCCACTGCTCGGTCTGGTGACTAATCCCCTGCAACAGCTCTGAGGCCGTGTGCTGTTTGTCCCCAAGGCAGATCAGCTTCAGCACGGCCTGTTGACGCTTCCCCAATAACGTAGGTGCTGGCGGAAACCCTGATGGAGGTAGGGCCCGCAATCCTCGGCGTGGGTAGCACCTGTGCCATCCCAGGGTCCGAGTCGCACCCAGCCTCCACGACATTCACCCAGTGTGCCGTCAGGGAAATGTAGCATCCCTGGCCACAAGCACTTGTCCATGTGTCAGTCGTTAAGTGGACCTTCCCAGTAACTGCGTTGGTCAGGGCACGGGTGATGTTAAGGGACACATGGTGGTGTAAGGCGGGGACGGCACACCGGGAAAAGTAGTGGCGGCTGGGGAATGCGTACCGAGGGACAGCTGCTGCCATCAGGCTGCGGAAGGACTCAGTGTCCACAAGCCTAAATGGCAGCATTTCGATGGCCAGTAATTTGGAAAGGTGTGAGGTTAGTGCTATGGCCTGTGGGTGGGTGGCTGGGTATTTTCGCTTGCGCTCAAATGCCTGGGGTAACGAAATTTGGACGCTGCGCTGGGACAGGGAAGTGGATGTGGTCGCTGATGGTGCTTCAGATGGTACAGGTGCAGGGCGGGAGGTATGCGGGCCTGCGCCTTCGACAGGCGATTGGCCGGCACCGAAAACAGGGGAAGAGGAGGCAGTAGTGTGGCCTGCAGACACAGATTGGCGATCCGGGCGTTCCTCCCACTTATTACGGTGCTTGGATGCCATGTGTCGGATCATGCTGGTGGTGGTGAGGTTGCTAGTGTTCATGCCTCGGCTCATTCTGGTGTGGCACAGGTTGCAAACTACAATTCTTTTGTCGTCCGCACTTTCCTTAAAAAAACGCCATACCGCGGAACACCTAGCCCTTGGCAAGGGAGATTTACGCAAGGGGGTGCTCCGTGGAACATTTGCGGGCCGGTTTGGTGCGGTCCGCCTTCTTTCTTTAGCCACACCACTGCCTCTTCCAGCCTGTTGCGGTGCTGCAGATGGCTCACCCTCAGGACTGCTGTCATCGCTCGGCTTTCCACCTTCCCAGGTGGGGTCAGTGACCTCATCGTCCACCAAGTCCTCCTCCACTTCCTCACTCTGATCATCCTCCTCATTTCTTGATCCCACCACATCCTCAGTCATTGACAACTGTGTATCATCCTCCTCATCAAGGTCTTGAGACAGTAATTGTGATTGATTTGATGGCAACTGTGTCTCATCATCATCATCCACTTCCTTTGACCTTAAATGCCGTTCCCCTCTGTCATCTTCTTGTGATTGGGTACCCTCTAGAGGTTGTGAATCAGGGTACAAGATCTCATGTTCCTCTGCAAGCGTGCTTGGAGAGAGGTTCAAATCAAGGATTGGTGATGAGAAGAGCTCCTCACTATATCCCAGTGTGGGATCACTTCTTTGGCCAGACCCTCTATGGTGGGAGGAAGGATGATCAGGGTGAGGATTATGTTGACCAGACTCTTGGCTAGTGAGAGTGGACTTGGTGGAAGACAGGGTGGTGCTTAACCGACTGGAAGCAGTATCAGCTGAAATCCAACCGACCACCTGTTCGCAGTGGTCTGACCTCGAGAGTGATGTCCTGTGACGCCCTGTAAACTGAGACATGAAGCTAGTAGACACCCCAGGCTCTCGTTTTAGGTGTGTTTTCCAATTTTATACACAGCCATTTTACCACCAATCCCTCGTAAACCATGACGTAAGTAAAAAAAAAAAACAGCGTTTTTCACACTTAGGGTTGGCGGCAGTATACTGGGCTGCATACAAATTGGTTTGGGACACACTTTCACCTAAAATGTCTTCCCCCAAAAACAATTAAAAAAAATGGTTATGGGTAAATCCTTCCACACCAATTTGAATCCCTGGGTTGCCTGTGAATTCTGAGATTTGTGGGCATAAATTGATACCCATTCATTAGGATCCGGAGTGGCAGGTGTTGGGGCATTTCTTTGGGCAGGTCTTTTGGCAGGTCTTTGGTAGGTCTTTGGGCAGATCTTTTGGCAGGTGCTGGGGCAGTTGTCAGGGCAGCTCTTGGGGCAGCACTTGGGGCATTTCTTTGGGCAGGTATTTTGGTAGGTCTTTGGGCAGTTCTTTTGGCAGGTGCTGGGGCAGTTGCCAGAGCAGCTCTTGGGGCAGTGCGTCTTTTCTTGACAGAAGGCCCAGCGTCATCACTAGAGCTGCTCTCACTTTCTGAAAACTGCGCTATGTCAAAATCTGACGCAGTGTCTGTTGCCTCAGAGTCAGACGCCAAAAAGGCATATGCCTCTTCAACGCTGTACCTGTGCTGCATTTTGCCCACTAAAAAAACTTTTTTTTTCTTACGCTATCCCTAAACCTAAATCTAACTCTAAAACTTACCCTAGCCTACGTATATCCTGAACCTACCTAACCCAAGTAAACTACCTACCTAAACTGCACTTATTATATATATATATATTTTTTTCCCTAAACCTAAATCTATCCCTAAAACTTTCCCTAACACACGTCTACACTAAACCTACCCAACTACCTACCAAAATACTTAAAACTATATTTACTATTCATAAAAATAAAAAAAAAAAAAAAAAAATTAAAAATTTTTTTTTTTTAAATCTAAAAAAATTCAAGGGGGATGGGGGTGCCCTACAGATCAGAAAACACTGATCTGGAGCAAATTGATCACTCCAAGAGTGATCAGATGGGGGAACTTATTGATCACTGCAGAACAGTGATCAAAGGGTTAATTTTCTTTATTTAAACTTTTTTTTTTACTTTTTTTTCTACAGGCACACTGGAACACCATCTCCCTCTGTCTCTCTCCACCTTAGCAGTATGCAAGGTGGAGGGAGGCAGAGAGATCTGACAGGGACAGTATTTACAAATACTGTCCCTGTCATTCAGGTTTTGCAACATGTGATTCGCTTTTGAAGCGAATCGCATGTTGCAACAATGTTTCTGCCACTTGTTACTAAGTGTCCCGATACCGGGACACTTAGTAACAAGCGGCTTGAACTCTTCCATTGCTCCGTGCGGCCGCGATGGAAGAGTTTAACCCTTGACGTAACGGGACCGTCAAGGGTCGTTGGAGCACATTTACCCTTGACGGTCCTGGTACGTCAAGGGTCGCTAAGGGGTTAAACCCGGTAGAACATCTTGTTTATATTTTAAACACATGTTTACATAATTTCCCGACCGCAAAATACCGGTATTCCGATTCCCGATATATTAGTGAGAGCTCCCAATATATATATATATTTTCATTTTGATTACGCCTGAAGAAGAGACCTCGGGCTCGATTCTATTAGCGCCATTCTTGCAAACAAACTAACGGTGTTAGTTTTAAGTCACAATTTGGTTTTCTATTACCTGTGCTGTGACAAACTACCGCCAGTTAGAAAAGCATGACAGGCACAACATTAGTGCCCTTTGAAAGCAATGGTACAAGACATTTAAGTCCCGTTCTATTACATGTGGTGGCTATTAACACGCGTTTAGGGACTGTATTTTCTGCCAGTGTTTTAGCGTTTAACAAACATAGGTGTTGAGTCCCTAACACGTGTTGAAAACCACAAATGTAATAGAAAAGTAGTAAAATGACAAACACGCATGAGCATCTAGGCTTCCCTACACTAGTGACCCAGGGATGTGTTGATATAGAGCTCTAAGTCCCATATCAGTGCATCAATGCATCCAAGTCACAAAATCCATAATTAAAACAAAACAATAAATAACCTTTTGACTGCCAATGGTGGTATGAAAAGCCATGACAAAGTATTGCATGCACATCAGGCACTCAGAGGATTAATTCCCCCTAAATTCTAACACTATCCAATTATCCAACTATCCCCACAGCTGTACCACTAATCCACTTACCTGGAAGTCGGAGGTGGAGCAGTGCCTTCTTCACCCTGGTCCTCCTGCATCTTCGCCTGCATTTAAAAATATAAATCCCCCAAAAATTAAATAACCCGCATCTTCACCACCTATGTCAATGCTGTCACTGATGCCAATGCTTATGAGATAGGAAAAAAAAACATTTCTCTTCCTGCTCGGGCCATTGCCCTGGCCAGTGTGAGGGATATATGAACAGAGATTGGGTTTTATATGTCCAGTCACTGTTCACATTGGTTCCCACGGACCCATTGGCTGGGATGTGGGGTTATGCAGGGCATGGCATGTATCCTGCAGTAACCTCACTTCCCATCCAATCAGCATCTAGATGGAGGGGTCATGAATGAGCATTTCATCATGCAGTAACCTCCCCTCCCAGACAATCAACTTCTAGCTGGAAGGGTCACCAATGTGTGTTTCATCATCCCTCCAGCTAGCCAATGATTGAATAGCTGGAGGTATGACGTAACATGCATTTGTGACCCCTCCAGCTAGATGCTGATTGGTTGGGAGGTGAAGCTACTGCAGGGCACATTCCGTGCCCTGTGTAACCCCACATCACAGCCAATGGGAGCTTGGGAACCAGTCTGAACAGAGATTATAAAAGCCAGTCTCTGTTCATATTTCCTTCACAGTGGCTTGGGCAACGGTCTGAGCAGGAACATAAACGGGGTTTTGTTTTTTTTAACTTTTTCATAGGCAGCGGAGGTGGTGATGACAGGGGGATTTTATTATTTTTTTGTGTTTGTTTATATTTTTAATTGCAGGTGAAGACATAGGAGGACCAGGGTGAAGAAGATAAGTTATTGTCACAGCTATGGAGAATGGGCCATAGGATAGTGTTAAAACTAAGATTTTATTAGACTTTATTAGTAATGTTAGGTGTAGTGGAGGACCAAGGAGGTACTTTTAGGGTTAGTGTTGGGGAGGGTGACTGAGTAACTAGGTCACAGTCGATGTTTGACACTATGTCAGACATCGAGCATTGGCTGGTTTCTTTTGATGTCCCTACTACTTATGCTATTTAGCGTGAGTTGTGGGCACAGGAATCTGCGATGAGTGTAAGGCAAAAACATAAATTCTTGCAACCAACAGGAATAATACTTATTCCATAAAATCGAAAATTAAAAGTAGCCAATATTTCTAATTTTTGATTTTGTGGAATAAATATTATTACTTTTAATCTAGTAGAAACAGTTTATTTCTTGTTTATAGTACCAGTCCTAGTGGATCCGTGAGAACCCTCAGAGACAGGTTAAATTCTCTGTCTGCTTGATTTGCTGCTATGGAGCATAAGCCCATGTAGCACCTACATCCAAATGTGTGTAAATTTTCATATATTTTCTTCTACCTTTTTTTGTTGCCCTGTACATTTTGCCAGTGACCTGGTACCTTTTGTCTGTGACCCATTACATTTTGTCAGTGACCCGTCACATTTTTTTCTGCAACCCTACATCTTTTGTTGGTGACCCATTACATTTTTGCCAGTGATTCTGTACATTCGCCCACTAGGAATAAGTTGACCTAGTCATTTTCTTTTTAGAAAATAATCCACAGAACTTTTCATTTATTTAAATTAAGTTTAAACTGAGAAACACAGTAACGTAGAATTTGACATCAGATAAGAATCATTCGGTCCATCTAGTCTGCCCATTTTTTCTACTGTAAAAACCACAAACCTTATTTGGGCCTTGGTCTTGTCTATCCCATGCATGCTTACATTCCCTCACTTTATTAATATCTACTACTTCTGCTGTTAGGCTATTCCACTTATCTACTACCCTCTCAGTGAAGTAAAACTTTCTTACATTGCATCTAAATCTCTGTCCCTCTAGTTTTCTTCAATGTTAGAAAGGTCTCCAACACAATTAAGAGGTTAAAGGCCCATTTAAATCAATGGGGATTTAGGGGAATTGATTTTTGCCCTCTGTGGTGGGTTGCTCCAGAATTGCATCTCTGTTCTTTTGAACATAAGGTCCTTACATCATGTCTGTGTATTGATCAAAAATTATAGTAGAAAAATGAGCCATGAGTCAGTCACTGCCTCGTGGAAGTCCCATCATTGTTCGCCCACCACCATTTTAAACTCAATATAGCTAAGAGAGAACTTGTTTTTCCTCCTAAACCCCACCTGTCAACCCCTTTCTCCATCACAGTTGACAATTCTACTATTCACTCAGTAACCAGAGCACTCTGTCTTGGTGTTAAACTTGATTCTACCTTGATGTTCTCCTACCATATCAACGTGTAGGTCAGTTGATGAAATACGGCTTTTAAACACTGTTTTGTGTAAATTTATACTGTCAGCTTTTTTATATTTCATTGTTTTATTTTTGTAATAAATTTGATTCATCTACACTTTACAGCGTGTATACATCTTCATTCCTTTGGAGTATACACACATACATTTCCTTTGGACAGAGAAAATTCTAATTGAATCCTTTGAACAGAACGTGGTGTAGCCACAAAACTTCTAAGCCCATGTGAACTTCATAAGCTATCTACAGAGAGTAAGTACCAACCTCTCTTCTACACCCTGTATCCATTCATCAATCTAATGAATATTGGCTGTATACATTGGCTGCAGAGCCGAGTGAGGGCGGCTTTCAAAGTAACCAACAAGCCATCTAGCCTGACTGGTTCTTAATTAGACAATCAAGCCAACTTTAAAAACAAGTGAGTCTTTGAGGCCATTACATTATAAGATACACTTACGTTTGACTGAAAACTGTTTGATTCATCCATTCATTGGATATACTGAAAGAATTCAAGATTTCCCCATTACATATATACATATATGATTTGTTGGGTGTTTTCTTGATATGCATATAAATATCATATTTGCTTGGTGAGTGACTTTTGCACGGATCACGCTATGTGCTGTTTTTTTGCTTTTTTATATGCCATATATATTTCTTATATACCCTTGAGAACCTTATTCATCTCACTTCCAATATCTACAATTATGAGTATATTTTAAGGTTTATATTTTCTGTATATTGTGTATTGGTTTACATTGATTACACAGTTTATATGATTATAAAAATCACTGTCACAGTTTCTTTAATAATTATTATGTTATTATAATGTAAGATTAACCATTCGATACTGAGGATTTTCTAGCGGGTGGGATCGGTTAGTGTGGTACCCCATGGTTACTGGGGTGTCAGTACCTCCTATCTGTCAGTATTACCTCCGGTGCCAGTCTCCATTTTGCACAATGCCAGGCGGCGGTGCACCAATGTCCAGGCCGGTGGTGCTCACCCGGGGTGCTGCTGTACGTGCTGTGGTTCCTGAAGCTGTTCTCGGGGCAGTAACTGGCATCTTCGTCCCCCGGGTCCTCGTCCTCCTTCTCGGTGCCCATGTCATGCTGATAGTCTGAGTCCTCCATGTCGTGTGGCTCCTCCTCACGGTCCATCCCTGGCTCCCTGCTCTCCTCCTAGCGGACACTCTCCTCCTCGCTCTCCTGGTCATCGTATGCCACCTAGGCCCCGGGGAGGAGGAGTCCATCAGCACTGGAGTTTTGGACGGCCTCCCCGGCAGCCCCTAATCCTCAGTCCTCACACCAAGTGGTCCCGGGAAGGTGCTCCGAGAGAAGTCCGGTGTGCCGGGAGTGCGGGGCTGGGGTGACGGGAAGCAGAAGCTCAATCCAAATTTGGAGAGCCCTGCTCTGGATCAGCCGCGGACTTCATCCTGTTTCTTCTCTCACACTCGGACTGGAAGAGCGAGGCCTGCTCACATGACAACTCTGCCGCCACTTTTGGGCAGTCTCTACTGAGCATGACTGCATCGGACAAACATACATTGGCCTTTTATATTGTGTTATGATAAGTAAAGAGATTATCACTCTTTTGTCGTTATATGGCGTCACTGTTATTTTGTTGTCATTGACTAGAGTTAATTATAGACAACAATAGCTAAAGCAATAAAATATATATATTTTTCCTGTTTTATAGACAAAACTAGATAACTTAGAATGAAATTCTAGTGGAACCCTAACTTCAAAGTCATTAAAAGGAAAGTATTGTGGAAAATATATTTATTATAGAGCTTTTCCTGCTGAGCAAAACAATAAGGCTTTCACTGCTTAGAGATGTTACAGTCAAATGTTATTACAGCTCAAAAAAAATTGGCTTCTGTCCAATGTGAAGACTATGGAGGGAATGCCATGGCCGATATTTTTTTTTATGAAAAGGTGTCAACCCTAGTCAGACAGTGTATGTGTGGGTCTGTGCCTATCAGTGGACAATGGAAAAAGACTGGGGTATCAGACAGTGTATGTGAGGTTCTGTGACTACCAGTGAACAGTGGAAAAAGGTTGGGGTATCAGACAGAGTATGTATGATTCTGTGACTATCAGTGGGACAAGGCTGGGGTGTCAGACAGTGTATATGTGATTCTGTGACTATCAGTGGGACAAGGCTGGGGTATCAGATAGCATATGTATGATTCTGTGACTATCAGTGGGACAAGGCTGGGGTGTCAGACAGTGTATGTGTTATTCTGTGACTATCAGTGGGACAAGGCTGGGGTGTCAGACAGTGTATGTGTTATTCTGTGACTATCAGTGGGACAAGGCTGGCATGTCAGACAGTTTATGTGTGGTTCTAGTGCCAGAGAGGTGCACAAAGCATTACTGAGCAATGCATTGTGTACCCCTCTGACACTGAAAGCATTTTAACCACTTAACGACCATCTACGTGGCCGGCAGTTAAGGACCACAGAGCATTTTTTTTTTTTTTGTTAAATGCTTTCAGGGCTCCCCGGGCGGCCCGCGGGCCTTTAAAATAAAACACACATTGTATGCAATATGCACACAAAATTTCTCAGTTGCTACAGCACGCTTTCAAACGTATAACGCTTATTTGAAAATCACACTCACCCAATCCAGCAAAGGCTTGTTATTCCCGGTGCTGCCACCCACAATCGCGGTAAGCCGATTCTACAAACGTGACAACAACTGGAAGGGAGCTCTCACGAGACCACCAACAAAGTTTCACCCGATCCAGATTTCCTTAAAACGGCTTAGATAGGTCTCCAATGTTTTGCTTCACATTCAAAGAGTCAAATGCCCCATGGAATACTTTGAGTGCATAGGAGTGCATCGGATACCTCTCTGGCACTCAAAGGGTTAACTCAGTTGGAATGTGGAGATTCTTTTGCATGATTCTTGTCGTGTGGCTGGTTTACTAAGCAAGTGCTCCACTTTCTTAACCCTCTGTCACTCAAAGGGTTAATACCTCAAGTGTACTTTATTACTGAACAACTGGTTCCAAATCTGCTTCTCTGAGGCAGTTGTCAGGAATATTCCTGTAGATCTTGTACAGTTGTAATATAGATATCTCTGAACACTTGCACTTAATTAACAGGAACACCTCCTCTTACGTAATTAGTGTTCTGCCCGCAGTGCCTATCTCTGTGAGAACACATTATCACCGCATCACACAGCTGATATAAACATTATTATTGTGCCCTTGTTTTTTTATGGTTGAAAGAGTTTGCAATCAAAATGTAAACTGAACCCCCAGAACTTGCAACCAATACAACAGATTAGCAGGGTTTACAATAAAGATATGGCTGACTTGTAGAACAGGGAAGCAGAATCTTAAAGGGATAGTAATGTTTCATAAGAAATGCAGCACAGATGATTCTTTATAGATTTTCGACCATGTAGAGCGGCATTATCATTCTCTAAGATGTGTAGTTCCGGAGTAATTGAACTAGAAAGTGTCCCCTCCTGTCCCTTTTACGTATTGTACACTGCCTCCCCTCAGATGTGGAATGTGTTCTCTTGACTGGACATAGGGTTGCCACCCATCCAGTATTTTACCGGCAGGCCGGTAAAAAATTGGCTTCTGTCCAATGTTAAGCCTATGGAGGGGTGCCATGGCCGGTATTTCTTTGAAGAAAAGGTGGCAACCCTAACTGGACAGCTTGCAGTCAGGGACAATCTTCTGGTTGCAAACAGAAGGAAAACCCTGCCCCCTATTACAGGTTTTTCAGGTTTTTTCTTATACTCACTGAAGATTGTCCCTTGCTGTGATCCATCTGGATGGTTTGCTGTGCAGTTATACATAGGTAAAAGGGGCATGAGGGGGACACTTTATGATTCAATTACTCTGGAACTACACATCGTAGAGAATGATAATAATGCTCTACATGGCCTAAAAATGATAAATAATCATCTAAGCTGCATTTATTTTGAAACATTACCATCCCTATAAGATACTGAAATAAAAAAGAGAAATGACCAGAGTCGCAAGCATTGCAATCTACAGTTGAATGGAACTGTAGGAGATTGCAGTCTACAGGAGAACTGACCCAAAGTGTTTGCTGTAAAGATACAGACCTCATACTTCCCGTGTTCCTCTTTAGGAGATATAGGGATCCATACCTTCTGTTAGTGTCACGGAGGCTCAAGTAAATAATGATTCAGGCTTTCTCTGCCCCTGCGCATCATGCCTAAAGGGAAGAATGCCAAGGGGAAGAAGGTGGCACCAGCCCCTTTTGTGGTGAAGAAGGCTGAAGCCAAGAAGGTTGTGAACCCTCTCTTTGAGAAAAGAACTATGGCATTGGTCAAGACATTCAGCCCAAGCGCGATCTGACTCGCTTTGTCAAATGGCCCCGCTATATCAGACTTCAGCTCTAGAGATCCATCCTATACAAGTGCCTGAAGGTTCTTCCTGCAATCAACCAGTTTACTCAAGCCTTGGACCGTCAGACAGCCACTCAGCTCTTCAAACTGGCCCACAAATACAGACCTGAAACCAAACAGGAGAAGAAGAAAAGGCTGCTGGCCTGGGTGGAGCAGAAAGCAGCTGGGAAGGGAGATGTCCCAACCAAGAGGCCCCCTGTTGTCAGAACAGGTGTGAACACTGTCACACCTCTGGTAGAAAACAAGAAGGCTCAGCTGGTGGTGATCGCTCATGATGTAGACCCTGTTGAGTTGGTTGTCTTCCTGTCTGCCTTGTGCCGTAAAATGGGAGTTCCGTACTGCATCGTCAAGGGCAAAGCCAGACTGGGCCATCTAGTACACAGGAAGACCTGCACCAGTGTTGCATTTACACAAGTTCACCCTGAAGACAAGGTTGCACTTGCTAAACTGGTGGAAGCAGTTAAGACCAACTATAATGACAGATACAGTGAGATCCGTCGTCGCTGGGGAGGTGGAGTCTTGGGACCCAAATCCGTGGCCCGAATTGCCAAACTGGAGAAGGAGAATGCCATGGAGCTGGCCACCAAATTGGGCTAAATGTGCTGAGTGTGTCCTCTGTGTTCTGTACATAATAAACTGTCAAAAAATAAATAAATAAAAAAATAAAAATGACTCAGACAGGTACAGTAAGATAAACACCACTTTATTAATGAAAAAATATACAGATAAAGCACTTCCCCAACTCTACCCGGTGACAGGCGTGAGGACAGCGCTGCAGTCCACTACCAAGGAGCTGATCACTGAACCTAGCCTGCACTACTGGAAATAGATAATGCAGTATGGAAGAGAACCTAGCCTACGGCTCTCACAGGAGAACGAAGGCAGCCTACCCAAGATGGAGAGAAGGTGGCTGGGAGGTGGCAAATGACACCCTAGAATGCTATAGTCCACAGCAGATAAGCAATACCTGAAGTCACACAGAGAGGTAGAGACAAGACCCAAGTACCTACAAGGAGAGTGAGTCAGACAGGGCCAAGGTACATACACTGAGCAGTAGTCAGGCAAGGCCAAGATTCAAACACGGATGGGGTAGTCAGACAGACCAAGGTACATACACAGAGCGGATAGTCAGGTCAGGCCAAGGTTCATACACGGGGTGGGTAGTCAGACAAGGCCAAGGTTCATACATGGAGCAGGTAGTCAGACAAGGCCAAGGTTCATACACAGAGCGGAATCAGCAGCCAAGCAAGGGTCACAACAGAGAGCAGAATACAGGAAGCTAATGCACTGGTACACCACGAAAGGGCACTGAAGCTCAGAATCCAGGCCGTATATAAGGCCAAAGGAAAGGGCAGGACATCAATCGGCCAATTAGTGCAAAAGGTACAAAGCAGCGAGCGTGACATCAGTGACGCTCACCCGCAACAGAAAAGGCCAGTAGTCAGGCGGCAGAGACCAGAAATGCCTCTGCTCATCCACCAGTGGGGACATGACAGGTACAGAAACCAGCAGGCATAAACACAGGCACCGTGATAAATAGGGACCAGGAACCAGACAGACATAAAAATGTGAAGTGAAAAACATCTTTATTAAAATAACCAAAGCAAACAAAGCAAAATTGTGATCCAAGAGCTTAAACCAAAAGACAAGCCAAGGCAGGTACTCAGACAAGCCGGGGTCAGGTATACGAAGATCAGCGATGTCAGGAACAAGCCAGGAGTCAGGAGCCAGATGGGACGTCAAAGGAAGCCAGGTCATGCATGGATAATCAGGAACTCAGGAGAACGCACTTGCAGCCAGAGGCAAACACAAGGTCAAGGAGGAAGTGAGCCTAGCTGCTTTAAATAGCCTAGAAGGGGTTTGCTGATAACAGTCAAGTGAATAACCATGGAAACAAAGAGGTCAAGGCAGATAGTTAATAATCAGCTGACTCAGATTGACACAGGGAAGGAAAGGCAGCAGTAATCGACAGCAGAGTGTTAGACCAGATCAGCCAAACCATGACAACCTCCCAGGTGTCCCTCTTTAGGTGATATTAGGGGTCCATACCTTCCAAGTTCCCTCTTAAGGAGATATTAGTGGCCCATATCTCCCAACTGTCCCTATTTAGTCGGGGCAGGTTCCTCTTTCAGACCCAAATCCCTCTGTCCCTCTTTCCCACCCTAGGGACCAAGCCGAGTTATGTGAGGAGTGGGAGATGACAGTGGTAGGATGACCACGTGTCCTGGATTGCCAGTATAGTCTTCTATTTTAAATATTTGTCCCATGTCCCCCTTCTGGGACAATACAAAGTACCAGAATGAAGACTTCAGAGCACAGAGTTCTAAACACTATAAGGAGAACTGCCCATTGTCTACTGTGACAGAAAGTGATGCCTCTGTTGGGCTACAGCAAAATGGCTTCCAGACGAGCTCTAAACACTAGAGAGAACTGAAACTTGATCCCAATATCAGACAGGAGCTGCAGTGTAATTTTGTTGTTGTGTAATGCTAGTCTAAGGCTCTCATCTCCGCATTTTCCCTGAATGGCAGAAGGGAAATGTGGTCACCCTAGACGGTGGTGGTAGGTGTTCACAGGGTGACTGAGACGTTAGTCAGGTCCTGAAAGCACTTGAAGTTTCTTCTCCTATTCCAGATTTTTATCATATAAATAAGAATGTCCCACACCCACAGAAATGTGACGGTTATTTCTAATGGATAGGGATTAACCATACACACCCAATAATTACTGTGCACTATATTTATTGATGGCCTTTATCAGGCTGTGGGTGATATATTGCTACAGATCAATAATCACCTTGAATCCAAGTTTTTATATCTAAAAATTTGTTTTAGAACTGCATATCTATCATGTTAGTCAAAATACCAGTAGATAGTTCTTTCTGCCATGCAGCAGACCCTAGGGCCGGATTTACATCTCAGGATCCTGTAGGCACAGAAATCTAAAGCGCCCCCCCTCCAGTTGGCCATCTCACAATGCTCCAAATCTCCACATTACCCCCATATCCATATTGCCCTCACATTGCCCCCATCAGCTCCAACTATCTTGCCCCCATCAGCTCCAACTTGCCCCCATCAGCTCCAAGCTCCACATTGCCCCCATTAGCATCAGCTCCAACTTGCTCTCACATTGCCATCAGCTCCACATTGCCTCCCCGTATCCGTTTCTTACCTCCCTGGTGGTCCAGCACAGACCTGCAGCTTCAATTGCACCCTGTGCAGTTTTCTCTTTAGGAATGCAGAGCGCTGGGAGATGATGTCATCTCCCGGCGCTCTGCATTAGAGCTGACGAGGGGGAGCAACAGCAGCTACATCCTTCGGCACAGACCTTAGCAAGCAAGGGGCGGGCCGGGCTGCGGGTTACTGTGCGCAGTGCGGCAGCTCTGTAAATATATATATAAAAAAAAAATATTTCAATGACAGGCACCCCTCTGTGGGGTGCGCCTGTAGGCAGGTGTCTACTCTGCCTTCTGGCAAATCCGGTTCTGGCAGACCCGGCACCATGGTGCACATGAATGTTCTGGCAGATGCGCTAAAAAGCATCAACAATGCAGAGAAGCGTGGCAAGCTCCAGGTTCTTATCAGACCATGCTCAAAGGCAATTGTGCGGTTCCTGACAGTGATGAAGAAGCATGGTTACATTGGAGAATTTGAATTTGTTGATGATCACAGAGCCAATAAAATAGTAATCAATCTCACAGGTAGACTTAACCCTTTGAGTGCCAGAGGGGTACGCAACGCATTGCAAAGCAATGCATTGCGTACCCCTCTGGCACTCAAAGGGTTAACAAGTGTGACGTCATTAGCCCCAGATTTGATGTTCAGCTGAAGGATCTGGAGAAGCGGCAGAACAACCTCTTGCCATCACGTCAATTTGGGTACATTGTGCTTACAACTTCAGCTGGCATCATGGACCATGAGGAAGCCAGGCGAAAACACACGGAGGGAAAAATCCTTGGATTATTTTTCTAAATATGTAAAACTAGTGTAAAAGCTAATGAGTGCCAGAGGGGTACGTAGCGCATTGCTTTGCTCAAAAGCACAGAATGCTCCCAGCACAGGACTACAGCATTCTGTGCATTCGGGCAGTCTCTACAGTACATGACGGCTTCTGACAAACATCCTAGTGAATTATTATATAGGATAGGCAGGCCAATAAACTGTTATCATAAAAAAAAGACCAGTAGATAGTAATTTAGGAGACAGCGATACTTTTATTTCTGAAAGTGAAAGGAACATCTCTCTGAGTACAGAAACTTAAACTAATGAAAGTCTATTCTACAGTGAGAGCTTAACCCTTTGAGTGCCAGAGAGGTATCCAATGCATTGCAATGCATTGAATAACTCTCTGCCACTCAAAGGGTTAAGCAGCGTTTGGTGCCTCACTCATATATAAAGGTATCAATATCTTTATCTATGCTTCTGCTGATCTTTTGGCTGTCTTTTACCTGTTTGGCACTCAAAGGGGTGAAAGTAAAAAAAAATAAAAACTTATGTAAAGAGATAGTCTCTCCTTATTTTGTTTTTTCATATTCTGTAACAGCATAAAGATCAGTCAGAGCTACAGGGAGACTGCAACTTTGTACAGACAGCTCTGTTTTCTCATCACATCCCCATCAATCCAACAAAAATCTGCCCACATTGACATCCATCCAACATGAATTTGATCAGGGCTGGATTTACATCTGAGGAGCCTGTAGGCGCAGAGATCTGAAGCACCCCCCCCCCAATTTGCCATTTCCAATGGACACCTCCACAATGTTCATAAGCTCCATATTGCCCCCATCATCTACATATTGCCCTCACATTGCCCCCATCAGCTCCATATTTCCCCTCACATTGCCCCCCATCAGCTCCAACTTGCCCCCCATCATCTCCATATCCCCTCACATTGCCTCATCATCTCAATATTGCCCCTCACATGTCACATTGCCCCATCATCTCAATATTGCCCCTCACATGTCACATTGCCCCATCATCTCAATATTGCCCCTCACATGTCACATCGCCCCTATCATCTCAATATTGCCCCTCACCTGCCCCCATCATCTCAATATTGCCCCTCATATCTCACATTGCCCCCATCATCTCAATATTGCCCCTCACATGTCACATTGCCCTCATCATCTCAGTATTGCCCCTCACATTGCCCCCATCATCTCAATATTGCCCCTTACATGTCACATCGCCCCTATCATCTCAATATTGCCCCTCACCTGCCCCCATCATCTCAATATTGCCCCTCATATCTCACATTGCCCCAATCATCTCAATATTGCCCCTCACATGTCACATTGCCCTCATCATCTCAATATTTCCCCTCACATTGCCACCAGCATCTCAATATTGCCCCTCATTTTGCCCCCATTAATGCCCCTCACATGTCACATTGCCCCCATCATCTCAATATTGCCCCCCACCCTTTTCCTACCTCGCTGGAGAGAAGAGGTATGTGCCTCCTTTGGCACAGAGCTGTAACTGCTGCCTGCTGGAGCTCCAGCGCGGTCTGTAATGCAGAGCGCTGGGAGATGATGTCATCTCCCAGCGCTCTTCATTATTACCAAAGAGCCGACAGTGACGAGGGAGCTCAGCAGCTCTACATGTCTGTGCTGAAGAAGGCACAGACCTTTCCTTTGATATCTTTCCATGTTGTTGTGGGCGCCAAGTGGGGGAGCAGAAGTGACTGGCGAGGCTAATAAAAAATAAAAAAAACAAGGAAAAAAACAATCCCAGCAATGACAGGTGCCCCTCTGTGGGATGCTCCTGTAGGCAGGTGCCTACTCTGCCTTATTACAAATCCGGCCCTGCCTTTGATGGGTTACTAATTTTCACTCATCACATCGACAATAACCTACTTTCATGTGTAAATGCAGCATAATGACCTCATTTCCATATGGAAACGCAGGATAATGAGCCACTATTCTATTGTTGGGGGGGGGTTTATATGTTAACTAGTTGAACAGCCCGTTACACGGGCCACAGTGCCTCTGGCAGCCGGTCGCGGGGCAGTCACGCGCAGTAGAGACTGCCCGCGCCTATGCTGATACAGAGCTGGATGCTCCTTCAGAGCGCCCAGCTCTGTATCAGCCGCGGCGCGGGCAGTCTGTACTGCGCATGACTGCTGCACGCACAGCAGTGTCTACTGCGCATGTCGGGCGTTACACACAACTTAGCGAATTATTATATAGGATGTGACACTTCCCCTCACTAAACTCCGAAAGCAGCCTCTGCTGTCAGAGTTCACAGTCTCAGCTTTGCCTATCTGAGGATGGAGAAGTTGAGATCTCCCTGTACTTTCCTATGCAGTAACAATCCCCAATCAGTCAGAAGTAGGTAAGATTGTGAACTGTTGTCAAAATAAAAGGGATGCTCTCCCTCACACATCTCCAGCAGTACGGCAATCCTGAACTCTCAGAGCATGCTCTCTGCTGCCCCACTTGGTCAGTAGGGGAGTGGAGAGGATCCCCTGCTGGCCAAGTGGCGAAGCAGAGAGAATTCTCAGACCTCAGGATTGCCGTACTGCTGGAGATGTGTGAGGGAGCACATCCCTTTTACATGAACAGCAGGTCGACAATCCTGTAGGCTAATGGAGATTTTCTCCTCCCCTCCTCTTGTATCCCTAAATTTTAGTGTGTAACCCCTCTGAGAATTTGGAGTTGGTTTTAGAGCTGGGTTGAAGTGAGTGAAGGAGCCTCTTCTAAGCAGGGAATGCTGACCTGGCTGATCCAGTGCTGGAGGATCCTGGAAGAAGCATTCCAGCAGACAGCTGTAACCAGACCAAGGCACATAACTGATCCTGGCAGGGAGTGGTATGAAGAGTGCAGGAATTCCAGCAGCAGTTAAAGGAGCAGGCGCTCCCCTTCCTGAACTGACCATATTGCAGACTGTGGAGTGATAAGCTTGAAACCTCTCCCCCTGTTTCACCACAGGGCACCCTGAATCTGGTTACACAATTAAAGAGACATTGCACTATAGATTCTCTGATCATTGGAAGATTACAGCATAACACAAACCATAATGTGGATTACAATTACTCTGGGCCCCAACTATGTGCACCAACTAATGGTACCCAACTGCCACTAGGGTGAAGCCTAGGGTGGGCCGTAGTATTTGTTATGGGTGGGTGAATACCATATTGACCATTGCGTTCTTGAACTGTTATACTGTATTATATTCATGTGTCTGTTATATTCCTGCATAGGGTTTTGTTTCTGGCAATACAAAGTTCTATTTAAAGGGATAGTAATGTTTCATAATAAAAGCAGCTCTAATTAATCATCATAGTATTTGGACTTTGGAGAGTGTTATTTCAATTCTGTCAGAGTTGTAGTTGAAGAGTAATTAAATAACAAAGTATTCCCCTCCCGCCCCTTTTACTGATGTAACACTGCTCAGCCAGATCAGAAGGGAGGTGCCCAGGTAGACTGCAGAGAGGGACAATCTTCAATTAAGATAAGGGAAAAACCTGTCAAGGGAGGAAGGGCTTTCATTGTTCTCATAGGAAGAAGATTGTCCCCTGCTGTTATCTGTCTGGTCTAAGGACTGGATTCCACATCTGAGAAGAGATGGATTACACTAGGTAAAAGGGGCGGGAGGGGAAACTTTGCTTGTGAATATCTCTCAAACCATAAAGGTTTGAGAGATAAGACTTATATCGTTCTTCATGTTTTTTTTTAATGCCTACAAAATAAAATAAAGATAAAACGGAGTATTACTGTCCCTTTAAGATAGTTCTGTGTCGGTTTTATTGCTCACTTAAATATGTTCCCAACTGGGCCCCACATCCATACCCTGGATGCCCAGCTGGGTGGAGGCACTGCCGCAGTCATGTACCCCAACTCCCAGGTAACGGAGGCTCAGGATCGGCCTGCAGAGCACAAGGAGGTTTCTGGGGTAAAGGACCACAGGAGTGTCTGTGGGCTTACGCAAAACCCCGTTACAAGTGCATATGGCGATGTGTGTCTACATCAACAAGTCGAAGTGCTTTTATACACATAGACATTACCATATCGCCACAGCATCGACCTTTAGTACAGTTTCCCCAATGAGTTACTTGTCAATAATTTACTGTATCAAAAAAGTAAAGATGACAGAGATAAAAAAGAAATAAGTACAGGGAATTTGTATTTATATGTATTTGCAAAATATCTAAAATAAAAATGTGTTTTATATCTTTTTAGCACTCAGATGGTTAAAGCCTACATTAAATATCTCGCTCAAGTGTACTAAAACATGGAAGTTCAGCGCTATAACTGGTTAAAATTCAACTTTAAACTTCTCTCAATAATTATCAACAAAACACAACAGCAGATGTAATGTTCATTGAACTAAAACCCTCAATTTTAATTCCTTGGCATGGATTTTTTTGCCTTTTGACAGGTCTTATAATTGGTAAGTAGGAGCTTTAAAGATACAGTGTGCAGACAAACATGGAGAGTGGGTGAAAGTGTTAGTTTTTTATCAGAATATAAAAAAGTTTAACAGTAAACAAACATACATGATGTAAAGTTAGAGGGTGTCAGACTCAGAAATAAGGTTGGACGAAAAGTAAAACATTTCTTCTCGCAGGAATTTTCACAGAAAACCAGCAATTTGCACTTATTTCCACAAAAATTCCTGCCTATAGAACCCCCAAAATAGTATCTTTTTCACTAACTACAAGAAATTTCCCATTGAATCTTTGCCAGTATGTGGGGTTCTGGCTATACCAGTGTGTGGTTCTAGTGCTACTGTGGGGGAAGGCAGGGGGTCAGTATGTGTGATTCTATGACTGGCACGGGACAAGGCTGGGGGTCAGTATGTGTAATTCTATGACTAGTAGGGGACAAAGCTGGGGGTCAGTATGTGTAATTCTATGACTAGTAGGGGACAAAGCTGGGGGTCAGTATGTGTAATTCTATGACTAGTAGGGGACAAGGCTGGGGGTCATTATGTGTGATCCTATAACTGCTACAGAACAAGGCTGGACAGTCACATGTGTGATTCTATAACTACTGTGGAACAAGGCTGAGTGGTCAGTATGTGTGATCCTATGACTATTATGGAACAAGGCTGGATGGTAAGTATGTGTGATCCTATGACTACTATGGAACAAGGCTGAAAGGTCCGTATTTGTGATCCTATAACTATTATGTAGCAAGGCTGGAGGGTCAGTATGTGTGATCCTATTACTAGTATGGAACAAGGTTGGAGGGTCAGTATGTGTGATCCTATTACTAGTATGGAACAAGGTTGGAGGGTCAGTATGTGTGATCCTATTACTAGTATGGAACAAGGTTGGAGGGTCAGTATGTGTGATCCTATTACTAGTATGGAACAAGGTTGGATGGTCAGTATGTATTATCCTGTGACTTGTGGAACAAGGCTGGATGGTCAGTATGTATTATCCTGTGACTTGTGGAACAAGGCTGGATGGTCAGTGTGTATTATCCTATGACTTGTGGAACAAGGCTGGATGGTCAGTATGTATTATCCTGTGACTTGTGGAACAAGGCTGGATGGTCAGTATGTATTATCCTGTGACTTGTGGAACAAGGCTGGATGGTCAGTATGTATTATCCTGTGACTTGTGGAACAAGGCTGGATGGTCAGTATGTATTATCCTATGACTTGTGGAACAAGGCTGGATGGTCAGTATGTATTATCCTATGACTTGTGGAACAAGGCTGGATGGTCAGTATGTATTATCCTGTGACTTGTGGAACAAGGCTGGATGGTCAGTATGTATTATCCTATGACTTGTGGAACAAGGCTGGATGGTCAGTATGTATTATCCTATGACTTGTGGAACAAGGCTGGATGGTCAGTATGTATTATCCTGTGACTTGTGGAACAAGGCTGGATGGTCAGTATGTGTGATCCTAATACTACTATGGAACAAGGTTGAAGGGTCAGTATGTGTGATTCTATGACGATTGTTAGTTTTATCAGCAGAAGTGACGTTTATCTCAATTTATGTTTTTGGGGGGCAAAAATTTTCACTCATACCTACTCAGAAGTAATGTGTGTGAATACCACTTTATAGAAATAGTGATAAACTTATGGAACAGCCTCCCAGGAGAGGTGGTAGGAACTAATTCTGGCAGGAAATTCAATTGCGAGAACTATGTAAAACTGTGCATTTTAATAAGACATGGCACACTGGATGGGGCAGTTGGTTTTTATGTGCCGTCAAAAATTGTTTCTATGTTTATTAATATGTAGACGATGGACATGAAAGATAAGGGTTATCGAGGTAAAGGCAGGCAAGTAAGGAGTAGCAAAAACGTGAAACATTTTAAAGGGATAGCAATGTTTCATAATAAAAGCAGCTCTAATTAATCATCATAGTATTTGGACTTTGGAGAGTGTTATTTCAATTCTGTCAGGGTTGTAGTTCAAGAGTAATTCAATGACAAAGTATCCCCCCTCCCACCCCTTTTACTGATGTAACACTGCTCAGCCAGATCAGAAGGGATGTGCCCAGGTAGACTGCAGAGAGGGAAAATCTTTAGTTAAGATAAGGGAAAAACCTGAGAAACTTGTCAAGGGGGGCAGGGCTTTCATTGTTCTCATAGGAAGAAGATTGTCCCCTGCTGTTATCTGTCTGGTCTATGGACTGGATTCCACATCTGAGAAGAGATGGCTTACACTAGGTAAAAGGGGCGGGAGGGGAACTTTGCTTGTGAATATCTCTCAAACCATAAAGGTCTGAGAGAGAAGACTTATATCATTCTTTATGTTTTTTTAATGCCTACAAAATAAAATAAAGATAAAATGAAGTATTACTATCCTTTAAAGAAGAAGATGAGCATTTTGTAGTTGAATTACTTGGGTGACAGTAGTTCTACAGCCCACAATTCAATTAATTGGTGGACTCCATGTTCTTAAGGCTGTACAAGGAAAGGACGGCCAGCTGGAGAGTGGATGGAAAGCTGTCCTCGGGTAGCACCGACAGATCAAGAAGAAAGGCTTCCTGATTGGACACAGGTAAGTTCATGGGCAGCAGAAACCAAGGTCATTTCTCCACTTTCTTTTTGACTCTCTTGGAGTCAGTGACACAAATTTATAAAAGTTGGAGTTATTCTAGAGTAAAGCAATTGCATTATGGGGGATAAATAAAAATGCCAATTAAATTAAATTGGGCTTTTAACCACTTGAAAGCTAGAGTGGTCTCCATTGCATTCAATTTATTAAAAAGCTCCGTTAAAGCGCGTGGACATTTAGGAATATTAATTTTGTCTCATATGGTACAGTTGGTTTAACCCATAATAAGGTCAGTTTGCCTTTATAGATATGGGCCAGTATTCTCTCTAACCAAGGTAGATTCAACCAGTTGCCTACAACTGCTGTTGGACTACAATTTCCATGGTCCTCAGCCGGACAGTGATGGGCGTTACAGTCCAACAATAGCTCAGTCTTGACATCTGATAAAGCATGAACTTTATATGATGGATATCCTGATCTATTTATAGCCGTTACAATTAATAAATCCCCTAGTCCGATATATTGTACAGGCTGCCGAGATAACAGTCTGTACTGTGAGTCTGCTAATGCCATATCTGTCCTTGTGTGATTCCAAACACACACCTACTAGAGAAGGCTGCAGCGTATAATTACTCCCATTTAATGGCGTGGGTGGGGACTTGGGAACCTGACTCGTGTCCAAGTGATCTAAGGTATAAAACTTTCCATGACATAAGATCAAACGCAGAATGCCTGTGGGGAGGTTAGGATTTAACTTACTAAGAATTCTTCATAAATAGAAAGTATTATATAATATATAATGGATTGTACTCACTGTTGATATAAACAAATGACCTGGGTGCACATCAAGACTAACATATATAGATAGATAGATAGATAGATAGATAGATAGATAGATAGATAGACTAGCAATGTGGGACGGTGTTGCCCATCATGTTTTGCAGGGAATATTTTTTTGTTTTGTTTTTTTTTAATAAATGTTATGATAGTGAAATATAGCGTAGGGTGTACGTGTCTGAATGGTACACACAGTGATGCACAGACACTTGTGCAAGCACACACATATACAGGGGGAGACACAGTGATAGACAGAGACGCATGCCACACACATACACACACACATGCACTGACATACACAAACAGTGACACACAGATACAAAGCAGAACATACATACATACAGTGTGAGCAGTGTAACATACCTCCTAACATTTCAAATGGCCAAAGAGGGACACTTGTGTTTTAGGTGGTGTTACTGGGGGTGTGGCTGGTGGTGTATTTTAGAGAATTTTTAACCCTTTGAGTGCCAGGGAGTAAGCAATGCATTGCATACCCCTCTGGCATTGAAATGGTTAAGTTACTCTTTGTGTACGTGAATGATTTAGAAGAAGATGAAAGTATTTTTTACATAGACTAATTTATAAGATATATACAGAAGTTTATACCCACATTACTATGGGTTTTATTGATGTGGAGCGATCTGATACACTGATATATACACCACACAGTGTGATCTCCTAAATAGAGGAGCAGAGAGATTTGGGTGTCAGACAGGGACTGTCCCTCCTATACTGTATAGTGCCAGTACTTATACACAGACACATGCAGACTGTATATTATACAGCAGAGGTTCTCAACCCATGCCCTCAGTGGCCACTAACAGGCCAGGACTTAGGAATTTCCCTGCTAGAACACAAGTGTGTTGATCAGAGGCTCAGTTGTATTGATTAACTCACCTGTACTCTTAAAAGGAAATTCTAAAATCCTGGCCTGTTAATAGCCACTGAGAGCACAGATTGAGAACCACTGCTATACAGTGCCAGACCATTGTAGAGCATTTTTAACCCTTTGAGTGCCAGGGGGTAAGCAATGCATTGCATCCCCTCTGGAATTGAAATGGTTAATTTACTCTTTGTAAGTGAATGATTTATAAAAAGATGAAAGTATTTTTTACACAGACTAATTTAACAGATATATATACAGAAGTTTATACTCCCATAACTGTGGAACAATCTGATAAACTGGTATATACACCATTTGGGGTCTCAAACAGGGACTGTCCCTCCTATACTGTATAGTGCCAGTCCTTATACACAGACTGTATACTATACAATGCCAGACCATATATAAATAGTTTGTCATACATGCTATACAGTGAGCTATGTACAGCATGGAGATGATTGCAGAAACTGGCACCTCTACTTACAGTCAAACTGACAAACAGTCTGCTCTCTTTCTCTCTCTTTGTGCAACCATGTCTCTGCCATTTACCAGCTCAGCTGAAGCCCTGCTCTGCACTGCCCGATCATGTCTCTGCCATTGTTCCACTTTCCCAACTTCTCTGTGCTAGAAAGTCAGCTCCCAAGCATCCTGCCTGCTGATTGGTTAGAAATCAGCTCATTTGTAGTAATTGGCAGGGCTGTGCAGGGTCACAGACAGGGAATGAAGAAGCTGCATATGAGTGGTTTATTGTATCTATGCACTGGGAACCCTGATGCATAATACAGATCTGGACCATGGCCTTCCAGCTGTAGCTGGAACATAGTTCCCATCATCCTTAGCTGCTCAGCATGCATGTGTGAGTCTCTGTATGAATGTGTGTATATGTGTGTATATGTCTGCCAGTTTGTGTGGAGCATGTGTGTGTGTCTGTGTGTAGGAGTGAGTGGCAGCCATTTTTTTTTCAGCCTTAGATAGTGGTGAGCAGGCTAGATAGTGGGGGCAGGCCGAAAATCACATCCCCATTGAATCACCCAATGGGAGCAGTAACTCCTCCTTACTGCCGCCCCTGGGTGTGTTTTGCCAGGCACAAAGTCTTCTTTTATATATATATATATATATATATATATATATATATATATATATATATATATATATACCAAACATAAGAGCATTGCAGTATGTAGCAATACCTTTTTTATTGGACTAACATTCATTTTTAGGGACAAGCTTTCATGAGCAACAAGCTTCCTTTATCAAGTCAAAAAGCACATTATGCAATTTAGGCATTTAAGTTGTATGTTTCATTTTTAAACATAGTATTCTTTTGACCTGATAAAGGGAGTTTGTTGCTCACAAAAGCTTGTCTCTAAAACTCAATGTTCGTCCAATAAAAAAAAGGTATTACTTACTGCGATACTCATTCATTTGACATCTATACCACTGGACTAACACGGCGATCATAAATGGATTACATAGATAGATAGACAGACAGACAGGCAGGCAGACAAAAAAGATAGATAGATAGATAGATAGATAGATAGATAGATAGATAGATAGATAGATAGATATGAGATAGATAGATAGATAGATAGATAGATAGATATGAGATAGATAGATAGATAGATAGATAGATAGATAGATAGATAATAGCGTAGTCTGCACACACACACGTTAGGTACTTAATGAATGGTGAAACTGAAATAAATAAACAGAAAGTGTATATTTGTCATATCGGACCTGTCACATTAAGACGTTTAACTTATTATACAGAGAATTCATATGTCTATATATTGTACTAGACTTTTTGTATAAAACTATAGTCAGGAGTGCATACAAATCTAACCAGGATAAGGTTATCTGGTTGGACCAGGTTGGTCGCCTGGGCAGTTTTCATTGTGGGGGTTGTTTGGCCTGTGGGCACATTGTCATGGGAATCATCTATTCCTTTACCAGGTCACCTGTATTCAGTTAGAGATCTTATTACTTGTCAAACAACTTACGTTATTTATGTCCTGTTTTGCCCATGTGGTAGGTTTTATATAGGAAAGACAAAATGTCCATTAAAAGTCAGGACACTAGAGAACCTTAGATCAATTAGGAAAGGTTCCTTAAATTCAAGGTTGGTTTCACACTTTAGAGAATATCACAACTGTGAAGGCAAAAGGTTAACTTTTGCAGATATTGAGAAAGTTATGTCTAACCTTTGTGGGGGTGATAGACATATTAATTTTCTTTAAAGGTAGGCAACATGACTCATGAAATCACAAGCAACATCTAGGAAAGGTAGGGAAGGAGTGACCTTATAGTAATGTTTCTCAACAAAAGCACCTCCAACTAATCTTCATAGTATTTGGTCCTTGGAGAGTTTTCAGTACTGTCTCAGTTGTAGTTCAAGAGTAATTGAATGATAAAGTACCTCCCTCCCACCCCTTTTACTGATGTAATACTGCTCACCTCAGAGCAGCAAGACTGTCCAGATGGATCACAGAGAGGGACAATCTTCAGTGATCATAGGGAAAATCCTGTCAAGGGGGGCAGGGTTTTCCTTATGATCACAGTAAGAAGATTGTACCTTGCTGTGAGCTTTCTACTTGTGCAAGTTTTGCTGCTGTGTCAATATGGGCTTGTTGCCCTTAGATAATGGACAAAGATAATTACTATCCACCTGTGGTTGGTCCTATCCCATGAAGGGTGTGATAGCATCTGTTGACTATATAACTGCAAAAGATTATACATGCTGCCAGCTATTTCTCTTTCTAACTGCGTTTTTTCAGAAATTAAGATTTATATTTTGATGGTACGGTGTGACATTTTATGCTAATTCCTGGCACAGTATCCTAATTAGTTAGAAATGTGTGTGGGCTCTACTAGAGCCAATCATAATGCAGTGTGGTAAATTATTGGCCCAACACAGAATTAATTTGCATAAAGAGACAGACTGAGCCACCAACAAATGAAACTTAATTTCTTTAAACTATTTATATTACAAACATATGGCTAGTACAAAACATAGGCAGTTTTTAATCATACAGTATTTAAAATGCCCTATCTTAAAGGACCAGTAAACTTTTTTCTATGAAAACACATATTTTACAGATCATGTCCTGCTGAATAAAACAAGGTCACTCCCATCGCTGTCACATGTTTTATTCAAAACTTACAGCAGTTTAAATAATCAGGAAGTGAATTTACTGTGTTTACTTCCTGATAGTTATAACTGACAGGAAGTGACTCAGCAGTTTCTATCACATTCTATGGAGAACTGTATGTCTCTGACTTTCGTCTCCATTAGAATCTACCAGGAAATCTAATTAGAATTAGACCACTAGAGGGCACTGCTAATGTAAAAAAAACATGGGTTTAAACTGCAATAACTCTGGAAATATAAATCTCTCTGCAGTGGTAGTACCCTTATTTTACTCAATAGGAAAATTCCTACAATATATATTTTTTCATAAAAAAATTTACTGCTCCTTTAAGGCAGTGGTTCTTCACCAGGATGCCGTGGCACTTGAGGTGCCTTGAGCAAAAGAAGATTGAGAACTAGTGTCTTAAGGCGATGGGACCACTTTAACACTATTAATCAGTGACATTTCCACCTCATTATAAACTTATAGCCATTGGCTTAACTAGTCAGTGGAGGGCTCCGGTGACAAATCTGGGCCCCCAATCACAGAGTTATAACTAGAACCTGTTGGACCCTGGTGCAGATGGGACCCTCTTGGATGATGGGCCCTCTGCCCCACTTGTAGTTACACCCCTGTTTACAGCCCTCGGGTCTCCTTCTCTTCAGTGCTAGTGCTATGAGTGCCAGAGAGGCAACTGATGATTTCTATTGGCTGCTGTAAAGTCACATCCACCTGCACAACCAAACAGAATGAGACTGGCACTGCTAGTCCCACCTCTGGCAGTATAAGCAATATAAACTGACATCCCTCCGTGTATAGGTTCACCAGAGCTTCTCTTCCCCAGAGTTGGTGGTGTTAGCTTTACAGGGGAGTTCCACAGAGGAAGCTTATGATTCCTATTGGCTCCAGGGATGCCATACCCAACTGCATGGCCAATCAGAATGAGGCTGACACTTTTAGTCTTATCATTGGTAGTAGCAGGTTTATATACAAAGGCCTCAATGTTCAGGTGCTCCTGGGATTCTCCTCTCCTCAGATGGTACTGTGAGCTCTCAAATGGTTTAGACCCACATATCTGTGATTCATACTTTTTCTGAGCATATTTAATTATGACTGTTGTTTCTTCTTTGCAGTGACATCTTTGGGACACCGAAGACAGGAGAAAAGAAGATGAATAGAACGAAGAAGATGGACAATAGAAGATAACAGAAGACGGACAGTGGATGACAGGTAAGTGTTATACAGTTGGGGGTGTTAGGCTAGTGTTAGGGGTAGTATTGTTGCACTTTACTGTTAGGGATATGTTATGGACACAGATAAGTTGCAGCAAAATTTGCAGTTTAACTGTATCCATTGCATGGTTATGTTCTCATGTCATACATCACACATTTACCTCACAAACATTTTCTTTTGTCTCTTTGGTTTTTTTCCCTGGTCTGTTTGGGCGGGAAAATGACAAAGAAGGGCAAGATCCTCTTTGTCTCCCTTGCTTCTAGGAGAGGGGAGGAGGGGTGTGTCAATCAGGTAAAGTGCATAAACCCAAAACGGAGCAGGCACCAAAGTGAATCTAAATACTAAATAATATGCAAAGGAATCCGGTGCACCCTTTGACCCCAAACAATACACTAGACCAAAAAGAAAGAGGAAGGAAAAAAGAAAGGAAAAACTCAAAGAGGAGTCTCCTCTCTATCCCTCATCTTCCCTAAACGCAGCAGGGTTTTATCTCAGAGGCACACGAAAAACACAAAAATAGATGAAAATAAGTCTTTATTTGTATTTGTAGCTGACAATAAAGACTTATTTTCATCTATTTTTGTGTTTTTCGTGTGCCTCTGAGATAAAACCCTGCTGCGTTTAGGGAAGATGAGGGATAGAGAGGAGACTCCTCTTTGAGATTTTCCTTTCTTTTTTCCTTCCTCTTTCTTTTTGGTCTAGTGAATCAGGTAAAGTGGGCTGGTGATGGACGGGGCTTGCCAACAATAAAAGAGGTGTGCAGAGAGTCAAAGGGAGCAGTGTTTTTGAAGAAGAGTCTTGGAGAGGGAGATGTGACCAGCAGCATGGGCTGGAGAGGCCCAAAATCTAGAAAGGCGGTCATGCCTTGCCTAGGCCCCAAGAACTGTTCTAGGATCCTGGCCTGTTTTTCCCCTGCGGCACCATCCTCATTGTTCCAGATAGATAAGTATAGAAACTAAGTATCTCTCTATTTTTCTTATACTATCTATAATATTTCTAAGAAAAATACCCTAGTAACCAACGTATAATGTTTTCTACTATAATTGTATTATGTGTCTTATTTGCACTGCAGTAAGTAATTTTCTAGTAAATATTATTAGAGGTTTTAGCTAGAATACATTTGATAATATACAGTGTATTGTTAATATTATGGTTTGTTATTAAATATTATTGCTCATTGCTAGTACTGGGGTGTTATTGTGTTATTTGTGGTATTGGTCATTAGGACACATTTCTCTGGATATATCCTTTAATTAAAGGGTTGACTTTTTGGGTGTGGGCAAATTCACATTGCTTCTAATAGCTGTGTTGCTGTCTGTGTAGTGTGAGCGTACTGTAAGCCCTGGTCTTGCCTTTGTTCATAGATTTTATCTCAGAGCAAACACATGGTCTGACCCCATCTTGCTAGGTGTCTTTGTTCTCATAGCCACATGGTTGAGGATGCCATTTTGTAAAAAAGCACATGGTTGTGAGTTTGCAATTTCTTCACAACTACATTGATTTTAACACAGCTGCTATTGTGAAACCTTTTGCGTCAAATTCACCCAAAGTCACGAACTGAAACAGGATAGTGTAGGGTTAGTGTTTGGTAAGGTGACTGTGTTTGAGAGCATGCTCTGTACATACAGTGTGTTAAACACCGAACATTAGCCCTTTTCCTTTGATGTTCCCATTTCTATTTGGAGTGGGTTTTGGGAAATTAAAACACGTGATGAACGTTTGTCCAAAAATCAGGTTCTTTGTCCCAACATTCGTTGCGTTATGAGTTGGTGGGGCAATTGAATAACAACTGTGACAAAGTGTGTGTACCAGTTAATATACATTTTTGCCCCTGCTTTAATGGGGACAATTGAATTGAGGCCCTAATGTGTGTTCTATATGTGACGGAACTGTGGCGACTATGGGTGATATTGGTGTGTTAGAGATATGGGATCTCATGTCTTCAGACTATTTCTACCCAAAAGGCTAACAACCATAGACTGAGCTTAGCCATAGTTGCTTCCAATATATTGCTAGAGTGCAGAGATAGTGGGGGTTGGGCTTTGCTTCCAATATACTCCAGGTCTGTGCTAAGAAATGTTAATTGATTCCTGCTGTGCTTCCTTGACCAATCAGAGGAGGTTAATTATGAGCCAGTTAAGAATGGCTATTTTTCAAGTACTAATCTGCATTCTTATCTTGGTAAGGGTGCTGGTGACTGATTGGTCAAGCATAGAAACACTGTCCCAAGTCCTCGTTTGCATGCTGATCTTGATAAGAGTCTCTGTAGTGTATATAAGCTGTGTGTTTGATTTAATAAAAGAGAGTTCTTCCCTTCATCAAGTCTCGGCTGATGTTTGGGAACAGGAGGTTCGGTATACTATTGGAGTGTTATTCTGAGGGATAAAGGAACTATAACGGAGATATCCAGCTTATGATATAAGGCGTCACGTTACACTATAGTAGTATAAAGATCACACAAGATGCCACTAAATAATCAGTTTGAACACTGAGCTCCATTAAGAGAATTATAACATGAAACTTCACTTTTAACCCCATAGCGACAATTGACTTACCAGGTACATCCCGCAAAAACTGTCACTTAGTGACAGAGGAATACCTGGCAAGTCCCAGAAGTCCTGGTCTCCGTGTGGCTGCACGCCGTTCGGAGACTCCAGAATCATTTAAAAAAAAAAAAAAAGTATCACGGGTGTTAAGGTGACAGCTGCGTACGCACGCTGCTGTCACTAAGGGGTTAAATGTGATATCATTAAGAATACATAGCCTTGTAAGTACATATTCACATGCTGGAATATATTAAAATTATAGGGCTGTGGACCTTCAGAAAGTGGTAAAATATTGGTACCTTCAGAGAAGCCACGTTCAGGAATTTCTACTCCTGGGTGTTAATAATAGCATCCAAACAGGCTTTTCCAATTAGGCGTTCACTTCACCTTAAAAATGTTCTCTAGGATCTCTAGGCATTGTAATTATATTGTCCTGACAACCATAAATACACTTGTTTTAGAAATTCTTTCTTATCCAGCAGTAACACTGCTCTCCTTTCTCTGACTATTGATTAATGATCTTGATGTCGTCTGTAAATTATTTTATAGCAATACAGTCTTCTTTACATAATTTATAAGGAATTTTACTTTCATCCCCTGTTGTTGTATAGGTTCTTATGGCCAACTGATAGACATTTTCTTTATATTTCCCATGAGGCTAAACAATGTAACAGGCTTGAAATGCGACCTCAGGTGGATTAGTGAATTAAAGATCTTCATACAGTATAATGTCTACAGAATTCCCTTCCTTTTTATAAGACTCAATATTCCCAGGGAATGTCTATGAGAGTGTTTCTAGAACTTAGTCTTCGGAGCAGCTAAACAGGTAATATTTTCACTCTATTCCTGCCGGATCACAGGTGAGCAATCGGTGGCTCTGTTATTGTGATTTATCTATTTCTGCTGAAAACATGACCTACTGGTGTGCCTCAAGGACTGCAGTTAAGACTCACTGGTCTATGCAATGTCATTTTTAGTAAGTAACAATTTAAACCTACAAACAGCTCAAATAACATAACTCACAAGTATCCATCTTTAGGCGATATTAGGGGTCTATACCTCCCAAGTGTCCCTCTTTAGGAAATATTAGGGGTACATACCTCCCAAGTATCCGTCTTTAGGGGATATTAGGGGTCTGTACCTCCCAAGTGTCCCTCTTTAGGAAATATTAGGGCTCCATACATCCCGTGTCCCTCTTTAGGAGCTATTAAGGCTTCATAACTCCCATATGTCCCACTTTGGGAGATATTAGGGGTCCATAGCTCTCAAGTGTCCCTCTTTAGGAGGGCCAGTCCCTCTTTGATGCCCAAATCCCTCTGTCCCTCTTTCCCACCCTGGTGTCCCTGTGTTTAGGAAATCAGGCTATGGGGTGTGTTTATAAGTGTATCACCCTGATGTCCCTGTGTTTAGGAGATCAGACTGTGTGGTGTGTATAGAAGTGTATCACCCTGGTGTCCTGTGTTTAGGAGATCAGACTGTGTGGTGTGTATTGAAGTGTATCACCCTGGTGTCCTGTGTTTAGGAGATCAGACTGTGTGGTGTGTATATAAGTGTATCACCCTGGTGTCCCTGTGTATAGGAGATCAGACTGTGTGGTGTGTGTATAGAAGTGCATCGCCCTGATGTCCCAGTGTTTAGGAGATCAGACTGTGTGGTGTGTATAGAAGTGTATCACCCTGGTGTCCCTGTGTTTAGGAGATCAGACTGTGTGGTGTGTATAGAAGTGTATCACCCTGGTGTCCTTTGTTTAGGAGATCAGACTGTGTGGTGTGTATATAAGTGTATCACCCTGGTGTCCCTGTGTGTAGGAGATCAGACTGTGTGGTGTGTGTATAGAAGTGTATCGCCCTGATGTCCCAGTGTTTAGGAGATCAGACTTTGTGGTGTGTATAGAAGTGTATCACCCTGGTGTCCCTGTGTTTAGGAGATCAGACTGTGTGTTGTGTATATAAGTGTATCACCCTGGTGTCTCTGTGTTTAGAAGATCAGACTGTGTGGTGTGTATAGAAGTGTATCACCCTGGTGTCCCTGTGTTTAGGAGATCAGACTGTGTGGTGTGTATATAAGTGTATCACCCTGGTGTCACTGTGCTTAGGATATCAGACAGTGGGTTTGTATATACGTGTATCATCCTGGTGTCCCTGTGTTTAGGAAATCAGACTGTGTGGTGTGTATAGAAGTGTATCACCCTGGTGTCCCTGTGTTTAGGAGATCAGACTATGTGGTGTGCTAAACGCAATAGCACTTACTCCTTCTGTATCAAACCTACCTTCCTCTAGACTGTAAGCTCTCACGAGCAGGGCCCTCTGATCCTCCTGTTCTACACATCTGATTGTACTATTTAATACCTCTGTATGTCTATTCCCCAATTGTACAGCGCTGCGGAATTAGTTGGCGCTATATAAATAAAGAATAATAATAATAATAATAAGTGTATCACCCTGGTGTCCCTGTGTTTAGGAGATCAGACTGTGTTGTGTGTGTATATAAGTGTAGCACCCTGGTGTCCCTGTGTTTAGGAGATCAGGCTGTGTGGTCTGTATATAAGTGTATCACCCTGGTGTCACTGTGCTTAGGATATCAGACAGTGGGTTTGTATATACGTGTATCATCCTGGTGTCCCTGTGTTTAGGAGATCAGACTGTGTGGTGTATATAGAAGTGTATCACCCTGGTGTCCCTGTGTGTAGGAGATCAGACTGTGCGGTGTGTATATAAGTGTATCATCCTGGTGTCCCTGTGTTTAGGAGATCAGACTGTACGGTGTGTATATAAGTGTATCACCCTGGTGTCCCTGTGTTTAGGAGATCAGACTGTGTGGTGTGTATATAAGTGTATCACCCTGGTGTCCCTGTGTTTAGGAGATCAGACTGTATCACATTGCTCCACATCAATAAAATTCAGATTAATGTTTGTATAAACATCAGTATCTGTGTCTATACATTAGTTTGATTTTGTTCTACATAATTTATTCAGTTACACAAAGAGGTGTTAACAGGTCATGAATTATCCTAAAAATTCTCAGTAACGCCGTGTTAATCAGCCACACTCCTTTAAAACTCCGTGGTCCTTCTTTGGCCATTTGAAATGTTGGGAGGTATGAAATAATTTATAATTTTATACAGTTACACACTGTTTTTAGCTATAAAGAAGCCTTTACTTTTAAGGATTTTAGACTGGGAGCAGATTTGATTATTTCAGGCAGATTGTTCAAGGCCTTTGGAGCTCTGAAGGAGAAGGCAGATCTTCCTGCTTCTTTCTTGTATTGTGGTATATGTAGTGAGTTGTTAGCAGTGGAGAGGAGGTTATAGTTAGTATGGAGATCTGGAGTGATCCTACTGTTCAGGTAGTGTGAAATAGTCAGTGAGTTGTTAGTAGTGGAGCGGAGATTATAGTCAGTATGGAGATCTGGAGTGATCATACTGCTCAGGTAGTGTGGAATAGTCAGTGAGTTGTTAGTAGTGGAGGTTATAGTTAGTATGGAGAGCTGTAGTGAACATACTGCTCAGGTAGTGTGGAATAGTCAGTGAGTTGTTACCAGTGGAGTGGAGGTTATAGTTAGTATGGAGAGCTGGAGTGATCATACTGCTCAGGTAGTGTGGAATAGTCAGTGAGTTGTTAGTAGTAGAGGTTATAGTTAGCATGGAGATTTGGAGTGATCATACTGCTCAGGTAATGTGGAATAGTCAGTGAGTTGTTAGCAGTGGAGGTTATAGTTAGTATGGAGATCTGGAGTGATCATACTGCTCAGGTAGTGTGTAATAGTCAGTGAGTTGTTAGCAGTGAAGTGAAGGTTATAGTTAGTATGGAGATCTGGAGTGATCATACTGCTCAGGTAGTGTGTAATAGTCAGTGAGTTGTTAGCAGTGGAGGTTATAGTTAGTATGGAGAGCTGGAGTGATCATACTGCTCAGGTAGTGTGGAATAGTCAGTGAGTTGTTAGCAGTGGAGTGGAGGTTATAGTTAGTATGGAGATCTGGAGTGATCATACTGCTCAGGTAGTGTGTAATAGTCAGTGAGTTGTTAGCAGTGGAGGTTATAGTTAATATGGAGATCTGGAGGGATCATACTGCTCAGGTAGTGTGGAATAGTCAGTGAGTTGTTAGCAGTGGAGGTTATAGTTAGTATGGAGATCTGGAGTGATCATACTGCTCAGGTAGTGTGGAATAGTCAGTGAGTTGTTAGTAGTGGAGGTTATAGTTAGTATGGAGATCTGTAGTGATCATACTGCTCAGGTAGTGTGAAATAGTCAGTGAGTTGTTAACAGTGGAGGTTATAGTTAGTATGGAGATCTGTAGTGATCATACTGCTCAGGTAGTGTGGAATAGTCAGTGAGTTGTTAGCAGTGGAGGTTATAGTTAGTATGGAGATCTGGAGTGATCATACTGCTCAGGTAGTGTGGAATAGTCAGTGAGTCGTTAGCAGTGGAGGTTATAGTTAGTATGGAGATCTGGAGTGATCATACTGCTCAGGTAGTGTGGAATAGTCAGTGAGTCGTTAGCAGTGGAGGTTATAGTTAGTATGGAGATCTGGAGTGATCATACTGCTCAGGTAGTGTGGAATAGTCAGTGAGTCGTTAGCAGTGGAGGTTATAGTTAGTATGGAGATCTGGAGTGATCATACTGCTCAGGTAGTGTGGAATAGTCAGTGAGTCGTTAGCAGTGGAGGTTATAGTTAGTATGGAGATCTGGAGTGATCATACTGCTCAGGTGGTGTGGAATAGTCAGTGAGTTGTTAGCAGTGGAGGTTATAGTTAGTTTTGAGAGCTGGAGTGATCATACTGCTCAGGTAGTGTGGAATAGTCAGTGAGTTGTTAGCAGTGGAGGTTATAGTTAGTTTTGAGAGCTGGAGTGATCATACTGCTCAGGTAGTGTGGAATAGTCAGTGAGTTGTTAGTAGCGGAGGTTATAGTTAGTATGGAGATCTAGAGTGATCATACTGCTCAGGTAGTGTGGAATAGTCAGTGAGTTGTTAGCAGTGGAGGTTATAGTTAGTATGGAGAGCAGGAGTGATCATACTGCCCATGATCTGGGTTTAACCCTTTGAGTGCCATAGGGGTACAGAACAATGAGTTCTGTACCCCTCTGGCACTCAAAGGGTTTTAATGACACAGGATGAATTCAAAATGAATTTGGAAATATTTATTTCTGGTCTGTTAAAGATTTGTGTGTGACCATTTTCCCTCCTTATTTTTTCTCTCCTATATGTTTTTATTATACTGTTTCCTTAACAGCCTATTGTCCCTGGCCATAATAAGGTGAGAGTGTTCAGGGTTATTATTGGGAGGTGTTAATTCTGCTATAAATCACTTGGATTTCTGCCTTGTGTGTGCATAATGTTCTAACTGGTTACACATCATCAATCATAGTGCTTAGGAAGAAACCGCTGGGAAGCACAGACATAATGACGTAACTGGCTACATGTCATCCAATCACAGTGCTTAGGAAGAAACCGCTGGGAAGCACAGACATAATGACGTAACTGGCTACATGTCATCCAATCACAGTGCTTAGGAAGAAAGCGCTGGGAAGCACAGACATAATGCCATAACTGGCTACATGTCATCCAATCACAGTGCTTAGGAAGAAAGAGCTGGGAAGCACAGACATAATGACGTAACTGGCTACACATCATCCAATCACAGTGCTTAGGAAGAAAGAGCTGGGAAGCACAGACATAATGACGTAACTGGCTACACATCATCCAATCACAGTGCTTAGGAAGAAGGCGCTGGAAAGCACAGACATAATGCTCTAACTGACTACACATCATCCAATCACAGTGCTTAGGAAGAAACCGCTGGGAAGCACAGACATAATGACGTAACTGGCTACATGTCATCCAATCACAGTGCTTAGGAACAAAGCGCTGGGAAGCACAGACATAATGCCATAACTGGCTACATGTCATCCAATCACAGTGCTTAGGAAGAAAGAGCTGGGAAGCACAGACATAATGACGTAACTGGCTACACATCATCCAATCACAGTGCTTAGGAAGAAAGAGCTGGGAAGCACAGACATAATGACGTAACTGGCTACACATCATCCAATCACAGTGCTTAGGAAGAAGGCGCTGGAAAGCACAGACATAATGCTCTAACTGACTACACATCATCCAATCACAGTGCTTAGGAAGAAAGAGCTGGGAAGCACAAACATAATGCCGTAACTGGCTACACTTCATCCAATCATAGTGCTTAGGAAGAAAGAGCTGGGAAGCACAGACCTAATGCCGTAACAGTCTTCATGTCATCCAATCAGTGCTTAGGAAGAAAGCGCTGGGAAGCACAGACATAATGCTCTAACTGGCTACATGTCATCCAATCACAGTGATTAGGAATAAAGCGCTGGGAAGCACAGACATAATGCTCTAACTGGCTACATGTCATCCAATCACAGTGCTTAGGAAGAAAGCTCTGGGAGGCACAGGCATAATGCTCTAAATGGCTGCATGTCACCCAATCACAGTGCTTAGGAAGAAAAAGCTGGGAAGCACAGACATAATTACATAACTGGCTACACATCATCCAATCACAGTGCTTAGGAAGAAAGCGCTGGGAAGCACAGACATAATGCTGTCTGCATAAAGGAGGAAGAACTGACACTGCAGCTTACACCCTATACAGATGGTTGTTAGGTACTAGCTGAAGGGTCTTGTACCAGGTCTTGTTGCGATGCGTAATAATGCTCATCTTCCAACTAGTAATGGTGAAATTGGGCCGCACTAATAATGCATTATGTTGGCTCATGTCCTAGATCATTTGGAAACTGGACAACTACTTATCCTGCACAACTGTGCAGTCAGTCCCTAGGAGTTGACTCAGGGAGAGGTGGACGTGGTCCTACTGGGTGCTCATTGCATCACAACCTTCTCATAGACCTTACAAACCACATGATCTTGCCATGGTCTGCGTGCACAGACAGACAGCTTTGAATTTTGGATGTTGGTAACTGGATCAAAAATGGAGATCTTGGCAAAGGTTAAACTTGGCAGACTCTTGTTTTATTTTATATAGTCTCCAACTAGGCATGTAATTAGTTTACAAACTGCCATAAAAATAAAATGAACTGTCACGGACTCAATAAAGAGGACTTGGACCAGTACTGAAGGTAACACAATCTTTATTAAGGAGCACAACATACAGGACAACGGAACACAGCAATAATACAGGCAAAGTAGAGGATGTCAGGAAGGATCCCGCTGCTGTATTGGTACTGTCTAGTTCCAGAAGGCAGAAAAGGGAAAAAGTCTCAGGTCCGCACTTGAGGATCACTACAGGTCCGCACCTGAAGATCAACGTACCAAGGAAGGCAACTGCGCTACAGGTCTGCACCTGTATAGACAACGCTCCCAAAGAAACCACTGCGCTACAGGTCAGCACCTAAATGCCACAGAGGTACAAGGACGAGAGGAAGTCCACCAGAGCCACCGAGGGCACCCACTAAGTTATCCAATGGAGCGTTGGTATTCTGGGAGCGCAGTGGATAACCCCGGGCAACACCAAGGTGGGTAGTCAGACAAGTTTGAATAGGACGGAAAAAAACTTAACCCAGAGATTGCACCAGATTGAATGTCAGACACGCCAGGGTCCTACATGGAGTGGGTAGTCAAACAGAGCCACAGGTCAGCACCAGATCGGGTACTCAGACAAGCCTAGATCATACACGGAGTGGTTAGTCAGCCAGAGCCGCAGGTTCGCACCAGATTGGATGTCAGACACGCCAAGGGTCATACACGGAGCGGGTAGTCAGACAGAGCCACAGGTCAACTCCAGAATGGATAGTCAGCCAAACCAGTTCATACACAGAGCCCAAACACAACTGCACTGGAACACCATGAAAGGGCAACTGAAGTGGTGCCCAGGCAGTTTATAAATAAATTGCTCCACCCCAAGAGGTGGAGCAAAACTGCACTGTTTCTTTAATAACCGGGTCACAACATCATCAGGGAAGCCCGAGTTCAGATGTGGCTGGGGGCCGGCAGAGGGAGCAACGAGGAGACCGGTCGCCTGGAAGGAACCTAGCACATACCGGTATGCCCAGAGAGTGTGGTCGGCTGAAGGTAAGCCGCCGCTTACATGAACACGGTAAGAGCATTTTTAAAATAAAGCACCATCCAAGGAGGTGGGATGCTAATGTACTGTTGTTGTACCTAGTGAGAGGTATCCACATTTTTAGGTTTCAAAATTATGGGAAAACTAACATGTACCGTGGAGTAACTGGTCTTTGCAGGGCCCAGGTTAAACATTCTGGGGCCCTAACACAAAAATATTTTCCCTGGGCATAATTAGACTCTATTAGCCCTGAAGCCATTGAATCCTGTTCCCGAGTATGTGGCCCCAACACAGTTGAAACCCCCCTCCAATAGTTCAGCCTGTTTGGTTAGACACAAGGATGGAAATGTAAAGAGAAGAACTAGAGGATTATGCACTAAGCAGTGATAAAGAGGAGATAAAGTGGTGATAACTTATCCAGTGATATCACTTCTCCAGTTCCTATGTTAGTCTATGGACCCTATTCACTAAGATATCTCAAGTGGAATTAATCATTGTATCCATAGTATAACACAGGACTGAGAGTTCACAACACTGCTTTAGTCATCTCCGCTTCATCACCTGTTTGTCACACATTAGTGTATCTATACTCCTGGAGTCATTTTGGAGCAAACCAAGTACACTAGAGGGGACAAATAAATTTCCCAAATTCCCGATAATTTAAGTGGAACTTTTAACCCGTGAATGCTAGAGAGGTCTCCAATGCAATGTATTTAATGTGTTAAAAAGCCCATTGTAAAGTGATAGTAATGTCTGGTTTTATGTAAGTTTTATGTAAGTGTTATATTGTAGATATTAAAAAAAAAAAAAGCCCATTGATGTTAGCCTTGTCTCTCAAACTATGTAGTTCCCCCTCCCTCACCAGACATCAGCGTCTAGTTGAGATCCTGGTCCCGGACCGGCCGGCGGCTCTTCAGCAGAGCGAAACAGAGATATCTAAAAATAAATACTTCATAGGAACGGTCTACAAAGTGTGCTTGCAAACCCAAGCACACTTTGTAGACCGTTCTAATTAAGTATTTCTTTTTACATATCGCTATTTCGGCTCTGCTGAAGAGCCGCCTCGGGTCGTCCGACACGAATCTCATGCTGAGAGCTTGAGTGTCTGACATCTGTGGAAGGGGAGGGAGGGGAAGTTTATAATTGTATATCTTTCAAACTATAAAAGTTTGAGAGACAAGACTAACATTAACCCCTTAAGGACAGCCGATCACGCAAATCTACCCATGACGTGCCAGGACCATCAAGGGTTGTTAAGGGGTTGATTAACTTATTTTTTTAATATCTACAATATAACACATATACAGAAGTTTTTAAAGTCAAATTTTTTACTTTTAAACTCAACATTCTGACTTTTAATCTCGAAATTCTGACTTTTAAACTTGAAATTCTGACTTTAAAAGTCAAAATTCTGACTTTTAAAGTCAGAATTCTGACTTTAAATGACAACATTTTGACTTTAAAAGTCAGAATTTTGTGTTTAAAAGTCAGAATTTTGACTTTAAAAAACAAAATTCTGACTTTCAAATTTTGACTTTAAAAGTCAAAATTTTGACTTTAAAAGACAGAATTTTAACTTTTAAAGTCAAAATCTGAAAGTCATAATTTTGTGTTTTAAAGTCAGAATTTTGACTTTAAAAGTCAAAATTAGAATTTTTTTTGTTGTTGTTGGCCCCAGGGCTCTTCCGTACACATAAATCCAGACATTACTATCACTTTAAATCAGTGGTAATTTAGTTAACATGTGCGTGTTCTCTAAAGCCCAGCTGGTATGTTCATGAATTTACCCACTACATCAGCCTCAATACAGGATTCAAATATGATCATCAGATCAGATGACCTTGTTGTCAGATCATGTAAATATACTACACAAAAAAAATCGGCGTGACCACACAAGATGACCAGTAATATTGGTATATTGGTCGGAAATACACTGATCATTATAATAAGTGGATAACACATGTTTTGAAAAGTCACACCATGGGGGGGGAAAGTGAAGTTTTTATAACATTATGAACCATTGATAATTATTAACCCTTTGAGTGGAAATCAGAGCATTAACCCTTTGAGTTCCAGAGGGGTACGCAACGCATTGCAAAGCAATGCGTTGCGTACCCCTCTGACGCTCAAAGGGTTAAAGGAACAGCAGGAGTATTTCAGAAAAACAAAATAATGTAATACGCAAAATAATAATTTTTAACATCAATTTAAATTATAAACTAGAAATAGGTTTGTGTAGAAGATAAGGACCACAGGGCAGTATTCATTGAGATAATGTGGAGCAGTTCTAGACAAGGAAAAATATGAATTCTCATTCATTTAAATGGTGAATTTAACCATTTGAAAGCAATGTTTTGGAGACCTCTCGACATTCAAGGTGGTGAAAGCCTCATTTAAATCATTGTTGATTTAAAGCATTTTCATTTCAAACTTAAGTACAGTTGGTGTTCTCCTGAATGACACCTTTTTAGAATAATAAATGATGACTGTAATGTTAAAGGGGATGTATCACCTCATAATATGCTTTTACCCTAGGTTTGTTAATAAAATAGTATTGGGAAAGCTGTTTTGTTTTTTTTTAAATGTAAGTACTTTTAAAGGGATAGTAATGTTTCATAATAAAAGCAGATCCAATTAATCTTCATAATATTTGGCCCATGGAGAGTGTTATTTCAATTCTGTCAGAGTTGTAGTTCAAGAGTAATTGAATGATAAAGTATCCCCTCCCACCCCTGATGTAACACTGCTCAGCCAGAGCAGAAGGGAGGTGCCCAGGTAAATTGCAGAGAGGGACAATCTTCAATTAAGATAAGGAAAAATCTGAAAAACTTGTCAAGGGGGGCAGGGCTTTCATTGTTCTCATAGGAAGAAGATTGTCCCCTTCTGAGATAAATGGGTAAAAGGAGACAGACAATGAGGTAAGAAGGTGTCAAGTGCTGAGATTACAAGTGCTGAGTTTGGCCAAAGGCAGTGCATGGTCCTAGTGCTCCAGAAGATAGGATTTCAGGGTAGACTTAAAGACAGAGGGGGATTTTTCAAGACGTAGGGAAAGGGGTATGGAGTTCCATAGGTATGGAGCAGAAAGCGAGAAAGGTTTGAGACGGGAGAGGGCAGAGGGTGTGGATGGTGCAACAAGAAAGGCGTAGTGTGCTGAGCGTAGGAGGCGGCTGGGAACATAAGAGGAGATGAGGGAAAAGATGTAAGGAAGAGTAGCAGTGTGGAGAGCATTAAAGGTGAGAAGAAGGACTTTGTAATTGATGCTCTGCTGAATAGGGAGCCATGACAGATGTCTGAGAATTATGTGGGCAGGTTCAGTTTTTGGGGAGAGTGTGGTGATTCGTGCAGCTGAGTTTAAAACAGATTCCATAGGTGAAAGATGAGTAACAGGGAGGCCAGTTAGTAGGATATTGCAATAGTCTAAGCGGGACAGAATGAGGGCATGTATAAGAGTTTTAGTATGTGTTTTTTTCTGCAATGACCCTGACTTATAGTATGACTTTGCATATCGCTAGGTTAGTAATATATTTGGGGGCAAAGTTATTAGCTGATAGACCCACTTTAGAAAAGGACAAGGAACCTGTTTTTTGTGCTGTATTGTCTAAACGTATGGACTAACCTAGCTAGGCTGAAAATGTCTATTCTTTGTGCTGCTTGCAATAAAGAAAGGGCAACTGGACAGTCTGTGGACGTTTGATGTGATCAGGTCCTCAGTACTTCGTTTGAAACTATGTACTAATGAGCTGTGCAGGTTCATTGGGATTGTAGAGACCTTTCTAGCATTCAAAAGTTTAAAAAAACACTATTTATATCATCACAAATGTGTCGGATTTTTAATCGTTCCCTCTTTGCCCAAATTTTGCTGCAATTTTGCCTTTATAGAAATGTCATAGAAGATGTAAATGGAAGTTGTTCTTACCCAGCTCCGTCCATATTGCTGCCAGGAGAAGGGATCCCAGTAATGTCTTCATCCTGAGAAACAATTGCTCAGTCAGTTTATCTGATCAGTATTCTCCTAGGATTTTATATACCTCCAACATTATTACTAGGGATGGGCAAACATTTTCACCTTAAACTGAAATCAGCGAATAATGGCACTTTTCACCCAGCTCGTTCCAGTGAAATCAATGGGAACATTGAATTTATACACAGCACTTAGCAAATATTATTTTATTTCCCAAAGGCATAGCATAAAAGGGGAATGAGGGTGTCTGTGTTGGTGGAATATGGGCAAAGAATCAGTTGAACAGGGGATGATTTTAATTGGTGGGGGGGGTTGTTTACTGGGATTGGTGGGCAGTTAATAAAAAAATAATAAAAAAATAAATCCTAAATACAATTAAAAAACAATATGACATGGTATAAAAGGGGTCTGAGGAGGGTGCCTGTCTTGGTGGGAAAGAATCAGTAGAACAGGGAATTTTTTTGGGGGGGTTTGTTGGCTGGTATTGGTATTTATTACACAACGTGAAGAAACGTGAAGAAACGTTACACGGGCCACAGTGCCACTGCCAGCTGATCGGGGGTCAGTCATGTGCAGTAGAGACTGCCCGCGCTGCGGCTGATACAGAGCTCGACGCTCCTAATGAGCGTTCAGCTCTGTATCAGCCGCACCGCAGGCATTCGCTACTGTGCACAACTTCAGCACACGCAGCAGTCTCTACTGTGCATGACTGCGGCGTTACACACGTTTTAGCGAATTATTATATAGGATAGGGCTGTTCAGAACCTAAAAGTCAGCCCTTCTAGCTACTGGGTCAGAGATTGACTAGAATAACTAGTTATTTCACTCATTAGATGAATGCTACCGTGTTTTACTACAGAGAAAGACAATTGTATGGGAAAAAATGGAAGAATGTACGATACCTTCTCTGGGTTCCCATTAACGTCATGAAAAACAAGGCAATCCTCTGGAATTATGGTACACACATTCCCCATTCAGCATCCAGGTGATAATAATCATTGGTGTACGTCGATGGTTTATAAAGTACGGTAGCAAAGCTCAGGGACACCTCTAATTAGTAGGTGCTATAATTGCAATTCTAAGCACACCCTTTTTGAAGGGCGTGAACAAATCATGCTCTCATTTTGCATTCATAAAGGGAGATTAAAATTCATTAAGATTTATATTACATAAATTGGATGCCTTTTCAACTCAGAACAATATAAAGGATTATCTCTGGCCTAAACAAAAGATTTCTTGAGCAAACCAGCAGCAACAAATGGAGGGGATGAATGAAAATCCCCATTAATATAATTGGGACTAATTAAAACCTTGAATGTTAGAGAGAACTGAGTCAATGTGAATTATATGGAATGTTCGACAACAACAAGTGTGGTATAAAAGGCACTCAAAATTCAGATCTGGGAGTAAATGATTACACTAAAAAGATACTACACAAAAAAATAAATTGTGGGTAAAGTGCTCATATCCTATATAATAAAATGCTACAATGTTTGTCCGATGCAGTCATGCACAGTAGAGACTGCCTGAATGCACAGAATGCTGGGAGATCTGTGCTGGGAGCATTGTGTGCAGAATGCTGGGAGTTCTGTGCTGGAAGCATTCTGTGCGGAATGCTGGGAGTTCTGTGCTGGGAACATTCTGTGAGGAATACTGGGAGTCCTGTGCCTGTGCTGGGAGCATTCTGTGCAAAATGCTGGGAGTTCTGTTCTGGGAGCATTCTGTTAAGAATGTTGGGAGTTCTGTGCTGGGAGTATTCTGTGCGGAATGCTGGGAGTTTTGCTCTGGGAGCATACTGTGCGGAATGCTGGGAGTCCTGTGCTGGGAGCATTCTGTGCGGAATGCTGGGAGTCCTGTGCTGGGAGCATTCTGTGCAAAATGCTGGGAGTTCTTTGTTGGGAGCATTCTGTGCAGAATACTGGGAGTTCTGTGCTGGGAGCATTCTGTGTGGAATGCTGGGAGTTCTGTGCTGGGAGCATTCTGTGTGGAATGCTGGGAGTTCTGTGCTGGGAGTATTCTGTGCGGAATGTTGGGAGTTCTGTGCTGGGAGCATTCTGTGTGGAATGCTGGGAGTTCTGTGCTGGGAGCATTCTGTGTGGAATGCTGGGAGTTCTGTGCTGGGAGCATGCAGAATGCTGGGAGTTCTGTGCTTGGAGCATTCTATGCGGAATGCTGGGAGTTCTGTGCTGGGAGCATTCTGTGCAGAATGCTGGGAGTTCTGTTCTGGGAGCATTCTGTTAAGAATGTTGGGAGTTCTGTGCTGGGAGTATTCTGTGTGGAATGCTGGGAGTTTTGCTCTGGGAGCATACTGTAAGGAATGCTGGGAGTCCTGTGCTGGGAGCATTCTGTGCGGAATGCTGGGAGTCCTGTGCTGGGAGCATTCTGTGCAAAATGCTGGTAGTTCTTTGCTGGGAGCATTTTGTGCAGAATACTGGGAGTTCTGTGCTGGGAGCATTCTGAGTGGAATGCTGGGAGTTCTGTGCTGGGAGCATTCTGTGTGGAATGCTGGGAGTTCTGTGCTGGGAGCATTCTGTGCAGGATGGTAGGAGTTCTTTGCTGGGAGCATTCTTTGCAGAATGCTGGGAGTTCTGTGCTGGGAGCATTCTGTGTGGAATGCTGGGAGTTCTGTGCTGGGAGCATTCTGTGTGGAATGCTGGGAGTTCTGTGCTTGGAGCATTCTGTGTGGAATGCTGGGGGTTCTGTGCTGGGAGCATTCTGTGCAGAATGCTGGGAGTTCTGCACTGGGAGCATTCTGTGTGGAATTCTGGGAGTTTTGCACTGGGAGCATTCTGTGCGGAATGCTGGGAGTTCTGTGCTGGGAGCTCTGTGCTGTGAGTTCTGTGCTGTGCTACGTTGCATACCCCTCTGGCACTCAAAGGGTTAACATCACCCGGACCCCGGCCCGTGTACACAGGCTTTTACACTAGTCTATAATAATATAAACATATAAATAGATATCTAAAAAAACTATTTGGCACAGAAATAGTAAAAGAAAATATTTTATTAATACATATAATAAACATATATAGAAAGCATTAATAATAAAATCAATAGTATCAAATATACTCTGTAATATATGAAAAAGTCTCTTACAAATCCCGTTAAAATTCCGGAACATTAACCATTTACATGTTGGCAAATATCCTTGTTCTAAAAAACAGAGAGCTGTCTGGGACTTTTTCATATATTACAGAGTATATTTGATCCTATTGATTTTTTTATTAATGCTTTCTATATGAGGTTATTATATGTATTAATAAACTATTTTCTTTTACTATTTCTGTGCCAAATAGTTTTTATATATCTAGCTATATGTTTATATTATTATATATTTGAGCGCTTTACCCACAATTATTATTTTTTGGTGTATGCAATGTTCCTTTTAACAATACGGTACAGTTGGTTTGCCCCAGAATTGCACCTGCTGTATGATGAATATGGCTCTTGATTGCAGTGATGTTAGAATGTTTATCCAGACAGATATCCAAACACCTTTCGGAATCAGGAAGGAATTGTATTCAGTCCTTTTGGGGCTTAACTGTTTCAGGACCAATGACTGCCAGGACCGTCACACAATTTGGTTCTTTAACCCCTTAACGACCCTTGACAGTCCTGGCATGTCATGGGTAGATTTGTGTTAAGGACCCATGATGTGCCAGAACCGTCATGGAATTCAGGGATACCCGCGCAGAAATGTAAAAAAAAATGGGCCGTGGTCCTTAGGTGACGGCCGCATGTGCGATCAGCCGTCCTTAAGGAGTTAAAGACAAGCGACAGTCCTGGCCCATTATGCATTAAAGGGATAGTAATATGATAGCAATACTTAAGATGTAAAAAAAAAATATGTTGTAGGGTTTATGGCCCCGAATAAAACAAGGGTACTTTCACTTCTGAGAGACATTTTATTAAAAAATTGTAACAGCTCAAACTTGAATTTTTAAGGTGCAATATCACAGTGGCCTGAAAATGTACAGTGGCGCTGTTGCTACACCAGCCTATGGAGATTTATGGTCTACAGACCAGAGCAGTCCATAGGATGGTGTAGCAACAGCGCCACTGTAAATTTTAAGGCCACTGTGATATTGCACCTAAAAAATTCAAGTTTGAGCTGTTGTAATTTTTTAATAAAATATCTCTCAGCAGTGGGAGTTCCCTTGTTTTACTCAGCGGGATAAACCCTACAACATATTTTATTTACATTTTAAGTATTACTATCCCTTTAATGATCGGAGCAAACCGCAGGGTGCACTGTGATCATTGCGGGGAGGTTGTAACTGACTGATCCAGGACCAGAGCATTCCATTTCAGCCTTTTGCCCGGTGGTTCTGCACAAGTGATCGCTGCTACTGACAATACACCTCCTAACATATCAAACAGCCAAAGAGGGGGCACTTTTAACTTGGGGGCAGGACTGATGTGTCTGATTACTTGGCCCCTTGACAATTCTTGAATTCATGCCTGGTCCTACACGTAAGGACCAGTGATGGTCCTTAACAGCTTCCCACGCACCATGTCAGCCCGTCATTAAGGGGTTAATGACTTACAGACACTTTTGTGTAGCTGAATACATGATTTAGATTAATAACAAATTATTTTACTTACACACACTAATTTAAACACACCTATACTGATGTTTAAACAAACAGTAATGTGTTTTGTTGCTGTGGAGCATTTGATACACACCACACAGTCTGATCTCCTAAACACAGGGACACCAGGGTGGGATACACTTATATACACACCACACAGTCTGATCTCCTAAACACAGGGACACCAGGGTGATACACTTATATACACACCACACAGTCTGATCTCCTAAACACAGGGACACCAGGGTGATACACTTCTATACACACCACACAGTCTGATCTCCTAAATACAGGGACACCATAGTGATACACTTCTATACACACCACACAGTCTTATCTCCTAAACACAGGGACACCAGGGTGATACACTTATACACACACACCACACAGTCTGATCTTCTAAATACAGGGACACCAGGGTGATACACTTATATACACACCACATAGACTGATCTCCTAAACAGTAATGTGTTTTGTTGCTGTGGAGCATTTGATACACACCACACAGTCTGATCTCCTACACACAGGGACATCAGAGTGATACACTTATATACACACCACACAGACTGATCTCCTAAACACAGGACACCAGGGTGATACACTTATATACACACCTCACAGTTTGATCTCCTAAACACAGGGACACCAGGGTGATACACTTCTATACACACCACACAGTCTGATCTCCTAAATACAGGGACACCATAGTGATACACTTCTATACACACCACACAGTCTGATCTCCTAAACACAGGGACACCAGGGTGATACACTTATACACACACACCACACAGTCTGATCTTCTAAATACAGGGACACCAGGGTGATACACTTATATACACACCACATAGACTGATCTCCTAAACAGTAATGTGTTTTGTTGCTGTGGAGCATTTGATACACACCACACAGTCTGATCTCCTACACACAGGGACATCAGAGTGATACACTTATATACACACCACACAGACTGATCTCCTAAACACAGGGACACCAGGGTGATACACTTATTTACACACCACACAGTCTGATCTCCTAAACACAGGGACACCAGGGTGATACACTTATATACACACCATACAGTCTGATCTCCTACACACAGAGACACCAGGGCGATACACTTATATACACACACCACACAGTCTGATCTCCTAAACACAGGGACACCAGGGCGATACACTTATATACACACACCACACAGTCTGATCTCCTAAACACAGGGACACCAGGGCGATACACTTATATACACACCACACAGTCTGATCTCCTAAACACCAGGACACCAGGGTGATACACTTATATACACACCACACAGTCTGATCTCCTACACACAGAGACACCAGGGTGGGATATGGGTCAGAGGGATTTTCACTTCACACGGACAGAATCCCCCTAGAAAGGGACATTTGAGAGATATGAACGTGCATACCTTTTATCCAGTCCCTGTTATGCACTAACTGAGCACAAATATCACAGAAAAATCTATAAAATCTTGTGTTTTTCTCAATTTTTACCTCTTTTTTATGTTATAGTAAAACTATGTTAAGGGCTATTCATATAAATATGGCATCAAAAGAAATCCCTACTTATCCTTAAAACGATTGAAATGTCTAAACACAACTCTATCACCGATTCTTCTTTAGATCATAAGAAACTCTTTCCGATGTTTAAAAACTCTCACTTTTGTGTCGTTCCAAAGTTATGAAGTGGAGAAGGATCCCCCACCCCCCCTTCTGGGCTAGGGTTGCCACCCAGCCGGTATTTTACCGGCAGGCCGGTAAAAAATTGGCTTCTGTCCAATGTTAAGTCTATGGAGGGAATGCCATGGCTGGTATTTTTTTGAAGAAAAGGTGGCAACCCTATTCTGGGCACCTCCCACTGAATGGCTAATGGTGTTGTGCGACCCCATGGCTGCAAACTTCAGTAAGTAAGTATAAGGAAAACATTGCACCCCTTGGTGACAGAGGGCAGGATTTCCCTTTGCTTACTGAAGATTGTCCCTTGCCACATCTGACCAGACCTCAGAAAGAGGCATCAGCGACATGGCCAGAAGTGGTGGTCGGGGGATCCTTCTCCACTATGTAACTTTAGAATAACGCAAAAGAGTTTTTAAACAACACAAAGTGTTTCTTAAAGGAGCAGTAAACTTTTTTTTATGAAATACACATTTTATAGAGCATTTCCTGCTGAATGAAACAAGGTCACTCCCATCACTGTCAGATGTTTTATTCAAAATTCATAGCAGTTTAAATAATCAGGAAGTGAATTTACTGTGTTTACTTCCTGATAGTTCTAACTGACAGGAAGTGAATTTACTGTGTTTACTTCCTGATAGTTCTAACTGACAGGAAGTGAATTTACTGTGTGTTTACTTCCTGATAGTTCTAACTGACAGGAAGTGAATTTACTGTGTTTACTTCCTGATAGTTCTGACTGACAGGAGGTGAATTTACTGTGTTTACTTCCTGATAGTTCTAACTGACAGGAGGTGAATTTACTGTGTTTACTTCCCGATAGTTCTAACTGACAGGAAGTGACTCAGCAGTTTCTATGACATTCTATGAAGAACTGTATGTCTCTGACTTTTCTGACTTTCCTCTCCATTAGAATCTAACAGGAAATCTAATTAGAATTTGACCACTAGAGGGCACTGTTAATGTAAAAAAAACATGGGTTTAAACTGTAATAACTCTGGAAATATAAATCTCTCGGCAGTGAGAGTGCCCTTATTTTACTCAGTTGGAAGATCCCTACAAAATATATTTTTTCATTAAAAAAAGTTTACTGCTCCTTTAAACTCTAAAGAAGAATCACGATAGAGTTGTGTTTAGACATTACAATCACTTTAAAATGTTTCATTTGTGTGGGTGCACTAAATGAATTACAGGAAAAATGTGGTTGAACAAAGAAATACTAAACACAAAGTAAAAAACTGTCACCAAGTGACACGAGGATATAGAAAAGCAGAGTCTAAATGGAAGTGATGCAAATAACTAATCTGTAGCAACAGAGATTTGTTGAGACCAAGGAAAAGCAGTTTCAGCAGTTAAATATTAAAGGGAAACTATCACCCCGTACATGTTGGTCTAAATAGTTTATGTAGCGACTAGATGTTAAAATGTATTAATTTTTTAAATAAAATCTTTATTTTGCTGAAATGAAACAAATAAATAGTGCCCTGCACCCTACTTCCCGACAGCACTGTACTGCAGTCTGTCACTCTTCCCCTGCTGCACTCCCTCTATTCAGTCTCCTCCAATCACGGAGGATTTCTGCTTGTAAGCTGGAGCACTCTCTGACCAATGAGACCACTACAGCTTACATGCAGAAAGCCACCGTCATTGGAGGAGACTGGATAGAGGGAGGAGAGCAGAGGATGAGTGACAGACTGCGGTACAGAGCCGGTAATTACAGTCTGTCCAGAAGTACTGCGCAGAGTAATATTTATTAGTTTAAATTCAGCAAGATAATGATTTTATAAAAAAAAAAACTTTTAAAATATATATAATATATTATATTATATTATATTGTATTATATTATATATATTATAATATATCTAGTCGCTACATAAACTATTTAGATGTATATAGGGGTGATAGATCCCCTTTAAATCCAGGTACAACCCATTCTTAATTGAAATTTACAGGATTTTAAGTGACTTTGTAAAAAATATGTATGTGAAAAGAAAATTCTCCGCAGCCAATTTCTTAGAAAGAAACATTTTATAAACATTGGTCTTCTTTATAAATATGATCTGTCGTTTTTGACGCTTGCAAATTTTAACGATAATTCTTAAACATAGCACTAGGAATGGGTTTTTTCTACATCCCCCTTATGTTACTTGCAATAGTATAAAATTAGGCCCTGTAGTAAGAGAATCCATTTGAATTTAGGGGCATATATAAACCTCCATTGAGAAGCACATCTGAGAATAAATGGGGTTAGGATGGAACAGAGCTCTGCAAGGCTTCATAAGGGCTCAGGAGGTACATCCAATAATCTGTATGATTCCATAAGGTACATCCAATAATGTTTATTCCATAAGGTACACATCTAATAATCTGTATGATTCCATAAGGTACATCCAATAATCTGTATGATTCCATAAGGTACATCCAACAATCTGTATATTCCATAAGGTATACATCTAAGGATCTGTATGATTCCATAAGGTACATCCAATAATCTGTATGATTCCATAAGGTACACATTCAAGGATCTGCATGATTCCATAAGGTACACATCCAATAATCTGTATGAGTCAATAAGGTACATCCAAGAATCTGTATATTCCATAAGGTACACATCTAAGGATCTGTATGATTCCATAAAGTACACATCCAAGGATCTGTATGATTCCATAAAGTACACATCCAATAATCTGTATGACTCAATAAGGTACAGCCAAGAATCTGTATATTCCATAAGGTACATATCTAAGGATCTGTATGATTCCATAAGTTACACATCCAAAAATCTGCATGATTCCATAAGGTACATCCAAGAATCTGTATATTCCATAAGGTACACATCCAAGAATCTGTATTTTCTATAAGGTACACATCTAAGGATCTGTATGATTCCATAAGGTACAAATCCAAGGATCTGTATGATTCCATAAGGTGCACATCCAAGGATCTGTATGATTCCATAAGGTACAAATCCAAGGAGCTGTATGATTCCATAAGGTACACATCCAAGGATCTGTATGATTCCAAAAGTTACACATTCAAGGATCTGTATGATTCCAGGAGGTGTATTCAGAGATCTGTATGATTCCATAAGGTACAAATCCAAGGATCTGTATGATTCCAGGAGGTGCACATCCAAGGATCTGTATGATTCCATAAGGTACAAATCCAAGGATCTGTATGATTCCATAAGGTACACATCCAAGGATCTGTATGATTCCAAAAGTTACACATTCAAGGATCTGTATGATTCCAGGAGGTGTATTCAGAGATCTGTATGATTCCATAAGGTACAAATCCAAGGATCTGTATGATTCCAGGAGGTGCACATCCAAGGATCTGTATGATTCCATAAGGTACACATCCAAGGATCTGTATGATTCCATAAGGTACACATCCAAGGATCTGTATGATTCCAAAAGTTACACATTCAAGGATCTGTATGATTCCAGGAGGTGTATTCAGAGATCTGTATGATTCCATAAGGTACAAATCCAAGGATCTGTATGATTCCAGGAGGTGTATTCAGAGATCTGTATGATTCCATAAGGTACAAATCCAAGGATCTGTATGATTCCAGGAGGTGCACATCCAAGGATCTGTATGATTCCATAAGGTACACATCCAAGGATCTATATGATTCCAAAAGTCACGTATTCAAGGATCTGTATGATTCCAGGAGGTGTATTCAGAGATCTGTATGATTCCATAAGGTACAAATCCAAGGATCTGTATGATTCCAGGAGGTGCACATCCAAGGATCTGTACGATTCCATAAGGTACACATCCAAGGATCTATATGATTCCAAAAGTCACGCAATCAAGGATCTGTATGATTCCAGGAGGTGCCTTCAGAGATCTGTATGATTCTAGGAACTACTTCCAAGAATCTGTATGATTCTATCAGGTACATGCAAGGATCTGTATTATTCTATCAGGTACATCCAAGGATCTGTATGAGTCCAGAATTAAAGTGCAGATTTGTGGATCTGTTTGATTCCTGGTCGTGCACGTCCAAGGTTCTGTATGATTCCAACAGGTACATCCAAGGATTTGTATGATTCTAGAAGGTGCACATCTAAGATCATACATCCAAGGATCTGTATGAGTCCAGCGGGTACATCCAAGGATCTGTATCATTCCAAATGTTAAGGATTCAAGGATATGCATGATTCCAGGAGGTGCATCCAAAGAGCTGCATGATTCTATCAGGTACCTCCAAGAATCTGTATGATTCTATCAGGTACATCCAAGAATCTGTATGATTCTATCACGTACATCCAAGAATCTGTATGATTCTATCAGGTACATCCAAGGATCTGTATGATTCTATCAGGTACATCCAAGGATCTGTATGATTCGATCATGTACATCCAAGGATCTGTATGATTCTATCAGGTATGCCCAAGAATCTGTATGATTCTATCATGTACATCCAAGAATCTGTATGATTCTATCAGGTACATCCAAGGATCTGTATGATTCTATCACGTACATCCAAGGATCTGTATGATTCTATCATGTACATCCAAGGATCTGTATGATTCGATCACGTACATCCAAGGATCTGTATGATTCTATCAGGTATGCCCAAGAATCTGTATGATTCTATCATGTACATCCAAGAATCTGTATGATTCTATTAGGTACATCCAAGGATCTGTATGATTCTATCACTTACATCCAACGATCTGTATGATTCTACCATGTACATCCAAGGATCTGTATGAGTCTATCAGGTACATCCAAGGATCTGTATGATTCTATCAGGTACATCCAATAATCTGAATGATACTAGGAGGTACATCCAAGGTTGGATATGATTCCAGCAGATGTAGCCAAAGATCTGTATGATGGATGGATGTATATCTTTATTTATATGGCACCACACAGTGTACACAGCACATTACAATAGAAGTATCACAGAAAAGGAGAGACAGAAAAAGTCCCTAAAGAGCACCAAACCTTCCCTCAAACGATACTATATTAGGACGTACAAACTAATGTGTGAAACGACATGTATGTGCTGAAAAGCACACAAAAATTAAAAATTCACCTTTATTGATACTAGTTAAAAGGCTAGATGGATTTAAAAACAAAACACGTTCTCCTAAGTAGAATATGCAGATAAACTCTGACTGATTGGGTGATATAATGCCGTTCGTAGCCTCGTCACTGCCGTAAATTCACAGAGCACATGAATGTGATTATTAATAGCTCAAATACTAGATTCAGTACAGCGATCCTAGGCCCATATTAAATCAGCCATCATCTGAAGTGGGTTAGCACTACTATACGTTGTTTCAATAAGAATTAATTACTTCTCTAGTATAGCTATGCCAATGTACTTATTTCCTGTGATCGCTACCATATAAATCTTGCAAAAGTCTCTATATATTTCAACATATATGTCTTATTCCTTACAAAGTTAACAGTAGCACTTTGAACTAAGGATCCGACTCCACACGGCTCTCAGTAGCATGAGGAGTCGGCTCAGCAGTCGGATCGTATAGATTTACTTCCTTCACAAAAAGTCTTTGCGTAATCAGCAGCACTAAGGAAGCTGAATCTGCATTGTATACTAGCACTAAAGCTACATCATGTGTTGACGTGAGGAAAAGAGAGAACACTTAGAAATGCGAGAATCACTTAAGTTGCCCGTTAGTTCAAGTTTCAAGAATCATTCTCCTAGAACCCCAACCAGCCGTATTCTTTTTATCTTCTGCTAATAAAATGGGTTTCAGAGAACCCTAATACTAGAAGGAAACTGCATGAGTCTACAGTCGTATAGCCCTAATGTACGTTTCACCGTATTTTGCTTTTATATGGCTGTGAAGAGGCTACGACACGGCATGGCATTATATCGCCCAATCAGTCATAGTTTATCTGAATATTCTACTCAGGAGAACGTTTTTTGTTTTTAAATTCTTCTAGCTTTTTAACTTGTATCAATAAAGGTGAATTTTTAATTTTTGTGTGTTTTTCAGCACATACATGTCCTTTCACACATTTAGCTTGCACTTCCTAATATAGTATCGTCTGAGGGAAGGTTTGGTGCTGTTAAGGGATTTTTTCTGTCTCTCCTTTTCTGTGCTTTTAAAGGGATAGTAATGTTTCATAATAAAAACAGCTCTAATTAATCATCATAGTATTTGGACTTTGGAGAGTGTTATTTCAGTACTGTCAGAGTTGTAGTTCAAGAGTAATTCAATGACAAAGTATCCCCCTCCCGCCCTTTTTACTGATGTAACACTGCTCAGCCAGATCAGAAGGGAGGTGCCCAGGTAGACTGCAGAGAGGGACAATCTTCAATTAAGATAAGGGAAAAACCTGAAAAACTTGTCAAGGGGGGCAGGGCTTTCATTGCTCTCATAGGAAGAAGATTGTCCCCTGCTGTTATCTGTCTGGTCTATGGACTGGATTCCACATCTGAGAAGAGATGGCTTACACTAGGTAAAAGGGGCGGGAGAGGAAACTATGCTTGTATTATCTCTCAAACCATAAAGGTTTGAGAGATAAGACTTATATCGTTCTTCATGTTTTTTATTGCCTACAAAATAAAATAAAGCTAAAACAAAGTATTACTATCCCTTTAAATATATATCCCAGCACATTTCATTATCCCAAATTTTGGATATCCCACACACTTATTTGGTGGTGGTGCACCTATTCTGTTTGTTTTACAATAGAAGTATGTTACAATAAATAAAATGAGATCAAATAAGTGTCACAGCCATGGAAACAATAGGAGAGCGGTCCCTGCCCCAAGGAGCTTACAGTCTAAATGGGTAAAAGGAGAAGGACAACAGGGTATGAGGGTGTCAAGTGTTGTGATAACAAGTGCTGAGTTTGCAAAAAGGTCATGAATGGTACTAGTGCTCCAGAAGAAAAGATGGTACCTGAAGGAACACATCCAAGGATGATTCCAGCAAGTACATCCAAAGATCTATATGATCGCAGAATGTTGACATCCAAGGTTCTGTATGATTCCAGATGGTACATATTCAAGTATCTATATGATGCCAGAAGGTACATGTGCAAGGATCCGTGTGATTCCAAGAGGTACAACTGATAACCTGTATGGTTCCAGGACATGCAAATCCATGGATCTGTAGGACTTCAGGAGCTGCACATCCAAGATCATACTTCCAAGGATCTGTATGATTTCCAGAGGTATTGTCATAGTCCAGTACAGAGATAACATTTGTCCTACCTGAGGCCTGATCCAAGGTTTGGTCCAGCTCTTTTGATCAGATGGTCTTCTTTGTAGAGACCCATCTTCCTTCCTATGGTGCTTGTTCAAAGATTCCTTTTTGCCCTGTCCAGAGAGATATTTGCATTCAAGTTTCCCTTTTCCTGCTGCCAGTTTTAAAGCTGACAGCAGGAGATTCAAGTCGGCAGACTTGAGAAGGCTCTTCAGCAGAGCAGAAATTGTGTTATTTGAAAACAACTGCTTCATCTGAACGGGCTACAAAGTGTGCTTGCAAACCAGGCACACTTTTTAAATAATGGTATTTCGGCTCTGCTGCAGAGCCGCCGGTTGGTCCCCGGACCAGGATCTCCTGCTGTCAGCACAGAATTGACGTCAGGAGAAGGGGAGGGAGGGGGGAACTTTACATGTGAATATCTCTCAAACCATAAAGGTTTGAGATATGGGATTTGCTGCATATAATGTTTTTTTTAACCTCTACAAAACAAGAAGATTTTTTTATGGGGCATTAGTGTCCCTTTAATACTATTGGCTTGCTCTAATATATCCTCCCACTCACAGTTCTCGCCATCATCAGGCGATGATTGTTCTAGTGTCTAGCTTCAGAGCAATCACAGAGATATATATTGGAGGGATAGTTGATTTGTTGGAGGCAGTGCAGTTTGGTGTACATCACATATTTTATAGGAACCATATGAGTAGTATCCATTGCATGGATATGCAATGTATTGCTTACCCACACTGACACTCAAAGGTATCTGAGTGTTTGTGTCCATGGCTGTTCCTTCAAACAGAGCTACAGGGAGATCCCAACATCGCCAGCCTCTGGTTGGCACTGCTGGGACTGTGTGCGCCGACAGCAAAAGTCTGCTATCAGAGCTCAGTGCATGTGTCTATGTGCCACCAAAGCAGGTAAACACATCTATGTGAATAAGTCAGTTGCTCGTTAACCTGCATTTCCAAATGCGAATGAGCCATTGTTGAGCAAAATCATAAATCTGTCAAAGGCTTGGCGGATTCATGTCAATGTCTGCAGATTCTGTCAGACTGGTGGTGGATTCACAGGCATATGATGTGGAAGAGACTTTAGCTCAGGCTATCATCATGCCTTCAACACCACTTTGCCACCATATTTCCACCCTGTCCTCTTATTGCCTCTTAGTGCATCTCCCCCCAGGAGATGCACATCAAAGGATCTGTATGATTTCAAGAGGAAAGTGCATATCCAAGGACCTGTGAGATTTCAGGAGGTGAACATCCATTGAATTGTGCAATTCTTGGAGGTGCTCATCCAAGTATCTGTATGTTTCTAGGTGAAATCTACCCAAGAAATTGTATGATTTAATGAGGTGCACATCCAAGGATCTGTATGCGTCTAGGTGATATCTACCCAAGAATTTGTATGATTTTATGAGGTGCACATCCAAGGATCTGTATGTGTCTAGGTGATGTCTGCCTAAGAATTTGTATGTGTCTAGGTGATGTCTACCCAATAATTTGTATGATTTTGTGAGATGCACATCGAAGGATCTCTATGAGTTTAGATGATGTCTACCCAAGAATTTTCATGATTTTATGAGGTGCACATCCAAGGATCTGTATGTGTCTAGGTGACGTCTACCTAAGAATTTGTATGACTTTATGAGGTGCACTTTCAAGGATCTGTATGTGTCTAGGTGATGTCTACCCAATAATTTGTATGATTTTGTGAGGTGCACATCGAAGGATCTGTATATGTCTAGGTGATGCCTGCCCAAGAATTTTCATGATTTTATGACGTGAACTTCCAAGGATCTGTATGCATCTAGGTGAAGTCTACCCAAGAATTTGTATGATTTTATGTGGTGCACATCCAAGGATCTGTATGTGTCTAGGTGACGTCTACCTAAGAATTTGTATGACTTTATGAGGTGCACTTTCAAGGATCTGTATGTGTCTAGGTGATGTCTACCCAAGAATTTGTATGATTTTGTGAAGTGCACATCGAAGGATCTGTATGTGTCTAGGTGATGTCTACCCAAGAATTTTCATGATTTTATGAGGTGCACATCCAAGGATCTGTATGTGTCTAGGTGACGTCTACCTAAGAATTTGTATGACTTTATGAGGTGCACTTTCAAGGATCTGTATGTGTCTAGGTGATGTCTACCCAAGAATTTGTATGATTTTGTGAGGTGCACATCGAAGGATCTGTATGTGTCTAGGTGATGTCTACCCAAGAATTTGTATGATTTTATGAGGTGCACATCCAAGGATCTGTATGTGTCTAGGTGATGTCTGCCTAAGAATTTGTATGTGTCTAGGTGATGTCTACCCAATAATTTGTATGATTTTGTGAGATGCACATCGAAGGATCTCTATGAGTCTAGATGATGTCTACCCAAGAATTTTCATGATTTTATGAGGTGCACATCCAAGGATCTGTATGTGTCTAGGTGACGTCTACCTAAGAATTTGTATGACTTTATGAGGTGCACTTTCAAGGATCTGTATGTGTCTTGGTGATGTCTACCCAATAATTTGTATGATTTTGTGAGGTGCACATCGAAGGATCTGTATATGTCTAGGTGATGCCTGCCCAAGAATTTTCATGATTTTATGACGTGAACTTCCAAGGATCTGTATGCATCTAGGTGAAGTCTACCCAAGAATTTGTATGATTTTATGAGGTGCACATCCAAGGATCTGTATGTGTCTAGGTGACGTCTACCTAAGAATTTGTATGACTTTATGAGGTGCACTTTCAAGGATCTGTATGTGTCTAGGTGATGTCTACCCAAGAATTTGTATGATTTTGTGAGGTGCACATCGAAGGATCTGTATGTGTCTAGGTGATGTCTACCCAAGAATTTTCATGATTTTATGAGGTGCACATCCAAGGATCTGTATGTGTCTAGGTGACGTCTACCTAAGAATTTGTATGACTTTATGAGGTGCACTTTCAAGGATCTGTATGTGTCTAGGTGATGTCTACCCAATAATTTGTATGATTTTGTGAGGTGCACATCGAAGGATCTGTATATGTCTAGGTGATGCCTGCCCAAGAATTTTCATGATTTTATGACGTGAACTTCCAAGGATCTGTATGCATCTAGGTGAAGTCTACTCAAGAATTTGTATGATTTTATGAGGTGCACATCCAAGGATCTGTATGTGTCTAGGTGACGTCTACCTAAGAATTTGTATGACTTTATGAGGTGCACTTTCAAGGATCTGTATGTGTCTAGGTGATGTCTACCCAAGAATTTGTATGATTTTGTGAGGTGCACATCGAAGGATCTGTATGTGTCTAGGTGATGTCTACCCAAGAATTTTCATGATTTTATGAGGTGCACATCCAAGGATCTGTATGTGTCTAGGTGACGTCTACCTAAGAATTTGTATGACTTTATGAGGTGCACTTTCAAGGATCTGTATGTGTCTAGGTGATGTCTACCCAATAATTTGTATGATTTTGTGAGGTGCACATCGAAGGATCTGTATATGTCTAGGTGATGCCTGCCCAAGAATTTTCATGATTTTATGACGTGAACTTCCAAGGATCTGTATGCATCTAGGTGAAGTCTACCCAAGAATTTGTATGATTTTATGAGGTGCACATCCAAGGATCTGTATGTGTCTAGGTGACGTCTACCTAAGAATTTGTATGACTTTATGAGGTGCACTTTCAAGGATCTGTATGTGTCTAGGTGATGTCTACCCAAGAATTTGTATGATTTTGTGAGGTGCACATCGAAGGATCTGTATGTGTCTAGGTGATGTCTACCCAAGAATTTTCATGATTTTATGAGGTGAACTTACAAGGATCTGTATGTGTCTAGGTGATGTCTACCCAAGAATTTGTATGAGTTTATGAGGTGCACATCCAAGGATCTCTATGTGTCTAGGTGATGTCTAACCACGTATTTTCATGATTTTATGAGGGGAACTTTCAAGGATCTGTATACATCTAGGTGAAGTCTACCCAAGAATTTGTATGATTTTATGAGGTGCACATCCAAGGATCTGTATGTGTCTAGGTGATGTCTGCCTAAGAATTTGTATGTGTCTAGGTGATGTCTACCCAATAATTTGTATGATTTTGTGAGATGCACATCGAAGGATCTCTATGAGTCTAGATGATGTCTACCCAAGAATTTTCATGATTTTATGAGGTGCACATCCAAGGATCTGTATGTGTCTAGGTGACGTCTACCTAAGAATTTGTATGACTTTATGAGGTGCACTTTCAAGGATCTGTATGTGTCTAGGTGATGTCTACCCAATAATTTGCATGATTTTGTGAGGTGCACATCGAAGGATCTGTATATGTCTAGGTGATGCCTGCCCAAGAATTTTCATGATTTTATGACGTGAACTTCCAAGGATCTGTATGCATCTAGGTGAAGTCTACCCAAGAATTTGTATGATTTTATGAGGTGCACATTAGTGATGATCGAGCACCCCAATGCTCGGGTGTTCGGGTGCTCTGGCCGAGCACCCCCGGAGGCTCGAGTGCTCGGCCGAGCACCCGAGCCCCATTGAAGTCAATGGGAGGACTCAAGCATTACACCAGGCACCCCCTGCTCTGATGAGGGGAGGGTGCCTGGTCCATAGGAAAAGGGCAGAAAATGATGGAAACACCACAGAAATGGTTCAGGGACAGCATAGGGAGGATGTCTGGATGCATCTTGGACTCCAACGTCGCTGCTGGGAACGATGTTTCGCCCGTAGTACGCCATTTTTACAGACTGACCGTAAAACACACAAAAAGGAAGATAAAAACGACTTTAGGCGAAAAATTGTTACCAAACAGTATTTGCTGTATATTTACTTGTATATCATCTGCAAATTCTGCAAAAAATTTCATAGATTTTTCGGAACTGGGGCCATGATTAAGAGGGAAACGTGCGCAGAGGCAAATTCTGCAAAAAAATTCATCGATTTTTCTGAACTGGGGCCATGATTAAGAGGAAAACGTGCGCAGAGTAAAGCAGGTGTTCAACGTGGTTATGGCCCGGGTAAGGTACAGCATTCAGGAACGGAGGCCGCAGCTACCACAGGTTTTACAACATGTCCGTTTGCCCTTGTTAAGTCCAAAATTTATAGTCGTAACAGTGGGGTCTGATCCATTCAGTAAAAGTGACGAAGTGACTTAGTGGATGAAGCCAAGAACTACCTTCTGCTCTGTCGAACACCCCAGCCCTATTTAATTCAATGGGAGGACCTGAGGCACTCCGATACAACCTGTATATCACAAAATGGAGGGCCTCATTCACATTGTGGTACAATAGTTCAGGTAGTGGTCCAACACTCATAAAGCCTATGCACTAAGTGAAAGGGCTGCCAAAAATTAGACTGCAATGTCACTCCAATACACCCTTTATTACACATAAAGGAGGGCATCATACACACCCTTGAAAAATTAGGATTAATGGCCTGCTGGTGACCCTCTAAAACATTAGGGGCGAGGGCATGCTGCTAAGCTGACCATCTAAAACATTAGGAATGAGGGTCTGCTGCTGAGCCGACCATCTAAAACATTATGGGTGAGGGTCTGCTGCGGAGCTGACCATCCTAAACATTATATGCGAAGGCCCGCTAGTGAGCTGACGCTATAAAACATTATATGAGAGGGCCCGCTAGAGAGCTGACCCAATAAAACATTATATAAGAAGGCCCGCTGGTGAGCTGACCTATACAAAAAGTTGTCAAACAGGGCCCGCTGGTGAGCTGGCCCTATATAAAAATTATATCCCAGGGTATATGGAAGAGAGTCAACCATATAACCATTTTTTGGGTGGAAGGGGTGAATGGGAATACAGAGTATTCCCATCATTGTAAATAACATATATAAAGTCACTTTATGTTCACCCGGGGCTTTCCTCCAGTGGAGTGGAGAAGTCAGGGGAAATCCAGGCCTTGTTCATTTTTATAAGTGTCAACCTATCAGCATTTTCGGTGGAAAGGCGGATACGCTTATCTGTTATGATGCCACCAGCAGCACTAAATACCCGCTCAGACAGAACGCTGGCGGCAGGGCAGGCCAGCACCTCCAAGGCGTAGAGTGCCAGTTCATACCACGTGTCCAGCTTGGACACCCAGTAGTTGTAAGGCACAGAGGGATCAGTGAGGACGCTGACACGGTCTGCTACGTACTCCTTCACCATCTTCCAAAACTTTTCCCTCCTTGTGACACTAGGCTGCGCATCAGGGTGAGGGTGCTGGCGGGGTGTCATGAAGGTGTCCCACGCCTTGGAGAGTGTTGCCCTGCCTTTGTCGGAACTGCTGTGTGCTCCCCTTTTCTCCCCTTCTCGGTTGGCCAAGGTAGCACGTACTCTGCCGCCAGCGTTGTCAGATGGAAAATTTTGGAGCAATTTTTCAACAAGAACCTTCTGGTATTGCACCATTTTGCTTGTCCTCTCCACCGGAGGAATGAGAGATGAGAAATTCTCTTTGTAGCGGGGGTCCAGAAGGGTGAACACCCAGTAATCCGTGTTGTCTAAAATGCGTATAACGCGTGGGTCACGGGAAAGGCAGCCTAACATAAAGTCAGCCATGTGTGCCAGAGTACCAACAGGCAAGATTTCGCTGTCCTCACCAGGAGGATGACTCTCAATCTCCTCATCCTCTTCCTCCTCTTCTGCCCACCCACGCTGAAGAGATGGAACTAAAGTTCCATGGCTACCCTCTGTAGCGGAGGCAACCGTGTCTTCCTCCTCCTCCTCCTCCGCCTCCTCCAATTGTCGCTGAGAAGACGAAGTGAGGGTGCTCTGGCTATCACCTTGTGTAAGCTCTTCCTCCCCCATTTCCACCTCTTCCACATGCAAAGCGTCGGTTTTAATTGTAAGCAGCGAGCGTTTCAGTAGACACAGAAGTGGGATGGTTACACTGATAATAGCGTTATCGCCGCTCACCATCTGTGTCGATTCCTCAAAATTGCGTAAAACCTCACAGAGGTCTGACATCCATTCCCACTCCTCACTTCTGATTAGAGGAAGTTGAACGGAGAGGCGACGACCGTGTAACAGCTGGTACTCCACTACTGCCCTCTGCTGCTCACAAAGCCGGGCCAACATGTGGAAGGTGGAGTTCCAGCGCGTGCTCACGTCACACAGCAGCCGGTGAGCTGGCAATTGTAAGCGCTGCTGCAGCTTCAACAGGCCGGCTGAAGCTGTTGATGACTTACGGATGGCCAGTAATTTGGAAAGGTGTGAGGTTAGTGCTATGGCCTGTGGGTGGGTGGCTGGGTATTTTCGCTTGCGCTCAAATGCCTGGGGTAACGACATTTGGACGCTGCGCTGGGACAGGGAAGTGGATGTGGTCGCTGATGGTGCTTCAGATGGTACAGGTGCAGGGCGGGAGGTATGCGGGCCTGCGCCTTCGACAGGCGATTGGCCGGCACCGAAAACAGGGGAAGAGGAGGCAGTGGTGTGGCCTGCAGACACAGATTGGCGATCCGGGCGTTCCTCCCACTTATTACGGTGCTTGGATGCCATGTGTCGGATCATGCTGGTGGTGGTGAGGTTTCTAGTGTTCATGCCTCGGCTCATTCTGGTGTGGCACAGGTTGCAAACTACAATTTTTTTGTCGTCCGCACTTTCCTTAAAACAATGCCATACCGCGGAACACCTAGCCCTTGGCAAGGGAGATTTACGCAAGGGGGTGCTCCGTGGAACATTTGCGGGCCGGTTTGGTGCGGTCCGCCTTCTTTCTTTAGCCACACCACTGCCTCTTCCAGCCTGTTGCGGTGCTGCAGATGGCTCACCCTCAGGACTGCTGTCATCGCTCGGCTCTCCACCTTCCCAGGTGGGGTCAGTCACCTCATCGTCCACCAAGTCCTCCTCCACTTCCTCACTCTGATCATCCTCCTCATTTCTTGATCCCACCACATACTCAGTCATTGACAACTGTGTATCATCCTCCTCATCAAGGTCTTGAGACAGTAATAGTGGTTGATTTGATGGCAACTGTGTCTCATCATCATCATCATCCACTTCCTTTGACCTTAAATGCCGTTCCCCTCTGTCATCTTCTTGTGATTGGGTACCCTCTAGAGGTTGTGAATCAGGGCACAAGATCTCATGTTCCTCTGCAAGCGTGCTTGGAGAGAGGTTCAAATGAAGGATTGGTGATGAGACGAGCTCCTCACTATATCCCAGTGTGGGATCACTTCTTTGGCCAGACCCTCTATGGTGGGAGGAAGGATGATCAGGGTGAGGATTATGTTGACCAGACTCTTGGCTACTGAGAGTGGACTTGGTGGAAGACAGGGTGGTGCTTAACCGACTGGAAGCAGTATCACCTGAAATCCAACCGACCACCTGTTCGCAGTGGTCTGACCTCAAGAGTGATGTCCTGCGACGCCCTGTAAACTGAGACATGAAGCTAGGTATGGTGGATGTCTTTCTTTCTTGTGCTCTGGCACCAGGCACAGGTTCTACGCGTCCTGACCCGCGCCCTGAACTATCAGGATCACGTCCACTTCCCCGTCCCTTTTTACCCGCCTTCTTCATATTACACGGAATATGTGCTGCTAATCTGCAACTTTGCACACTAAACAGAATGTGCTGCTAATCTGCAACTTTGCACACTAAACAGAATGTGCTGCTAATCTGCAACTTTGCACACTAAACAGAATGTGCTGCTAATCTGCGGCTAGGCACAGTGAAAGGAATATGTGACGTTTATTTTTTACACTTTCCACACTAAACAGAATGTGCTGCTAATCTGCAACTTTGCACACTAAACAGAATGTGCTGCTAATCTGCGGCTAGGCACAGTGAAAGGAATATGTGACGTTTATTTTTTACACTTTCCACACTAAACAGAATGTGCTGCTAATCTGCAACTTTGCACACTAAACAGAATGTGCTGCTAATCTGCAACTTTGCACACTAAACAGAATGTGCTGCTAATCTGCGGCTAGGCACAGTGAAAGGAATATGTGACGTTTATTTTTTACACTTTCCACACTAAACAGAATGTGCTGCTAATCTGCAACTTTGCACACTAAACAGAATGTGCTGCTAATCTGCGGCTAGGCACAGTGAACGGAATATGTGACGTTTATTTTTTACTCTTTCCACACTAAACAGAATGTGCTGCTAATCTTCAACTTTGCACACTAAACAGAATGTGCTGCTAATCTTCAACTTTGCACACTAAACAGAATGTGCTGCTAATCTGCAACTTTGCACACTAAACAGAATGTGCTGCTAATCTGCAACTTTGCACACTAAACAGAATGTGCTGCTAATCTGCGGCTAGGCACAGTGAACGGAATATGTGACTTTTTTTTTTTAATTTTTGCCCCCCCAAACAAAATATAACTGCTGCCCCCACACACAACAGTCCTAAAAAGGACTTTTGGGTCTTTATATGTTGTTCCAACACTTTTCTTCTCCCTACACTGACTTTCCCTTCCTATCCTCATCTCTCCCTGGCTAAGACTGAGCCGAACTCGCTGGTCAGGTGCTATACAGCACCCGATCACGGGTTCTGGCAAGCCAATCAGTGTAATGCCAGCAGCCAACTTCCAAGGATCTGTATGCATCTAGGTGAAGTCTACCCAAGAATTTGTATGATTTTATGAGGTGCACATCCAAGGATCTGTATGTGTCTAGGTGACGTCTACCTAAGAATTTGTATGACTTTATGAGGTGCACTTTCAAGGATCTGTATGTGTCTAGGTGATGTCTACCCAAGAATTTGTATGATTTTGTGAGGTGCACATCGAAGGATCTGTATGTGTCTAGGTGATGTCTACCCAAGAATTTTCATGATTTTATGAGGTGCACATCCAAGGATCTGTATGTGTCTAGGTGACGTCTACCTAAGAATTTGTATGACTTTATGAGGTGCACTTTCAAGGATCTGTATGTGTCTTGGTGATGTCTACCCAATAATTTGTATGATTTTGTGAGGTGCACATCGAAGGATCTGTATATGTCTAGGTTATGCCTGCCCAAGAATTTTCATGATTTTATGACGTGAACTTCCAAGGATCTGTATGAATCAAGGTGAAGTCTACCCAAGAATTTGTATGATTTTATGAGGTGCACATCCAAGGATCTGTATGTGTCTAGGTGACGTCTACCTAAGAATTTGTATGACTTTATGAGGTGCACTTTCAAGGATCTGTATGTGTCTAGGTGATGTCTACCCAAGAATTTGTATGATTTTGTGAGGTGCACATCGAAGGATCTGTATGTGTCTAGGTGATGTCTACCCAAGAATTTTCATGATTTTATGAGGTGCACATCCAAGGATCTGTATGTGTCTAGGTGACGTCTACCTAAGAATTTGTATGACTTTATGAGGTGCACTTTCAAGGATCTGTATGTGTCTAGGTGATGTCTACCCAAGAATTTTCATGATTTTATGAGGTGAACTTACAAGGATCTGTATGTGTCTAGGTGATGTCTACCCAAGAATTTGTATGATTTTATGAGGTGCACATCCAAAGATCTCTATGTGTCTAGGTAATGTCTAACCACGAATTTTCATGATTTTATGAGGTGAACTTTCAAGGATCTGTATACATCTAGGTGAAGTCTACCCAAGAATTTGTATGATTTTATGAGGTGCACATCCAAGGATCTATATGTGTCTAGGTGATGTCTGCCTAAGAATTTGTATGTGTCTAGGTGATGTCTACCCAATAATTTGTATGATTTTGTGAGGTGCACATCGAAGGATCTGTATATGTGTAGGTGATGCCTGCCCAAGAATTTTCATGATTTTATGACGGGAACTTCCAAGGATCTGTATGCATCTAGGTGAAGTCTACCCAAGAATTTGTATGATTTTATGAGGTGCACATCCAAGGATCTGTATGTGTCTAGGTGACGTCTACCTAAGAATTTGTATGACTTTATGAGGTGCACTTTCAAGGATCTGTATGTGTCTAGGTGATGTCTACCCAAGAATTTGTATGATTTTGTGAGGTGCACATCGAAGGATCTGTATGTGTCTAGGTGATGTCTACCCAAGAATTTGTATGATTTTATGAGGTGCACATCCAAGGATCTGTATGTGTCTAGGTGATGTCTGCCTAAGAATTTGTATGTGTCTAGGTGATGTCTACCCAATAATTTGTATGATTTTGTGAGATGCACATCGAAGGATCTCTATGAGTCTAGATGATGTCTACCCAAGAATTTTCATGATTTTATGAGGTGCACATCCAAGGATCTGTATGTGTCTAGGTGACGTCTACCTAAGAATTTGTATGACTTTATGAGGTGCACTTTCAAGGATCTGTATGTGTCTAGGTGATGTCTACCCAAGAATTTGTATGATTTTGTGAGGTGCACATCGAAGGATCTGTATGTGTCTAGGTGATGTCTACCCAAGAATTTTCATGATTTTATGAGGTGCACATCCAAGGATCTGTATGTGTCTAGGTGACGTCTACCTAAGAATTTGTATGACTTTATGAGGTGCACTTTCAAGGATCTGTATGTGTCTTGGTGATGTCTACCCAATAATTTGTATGATTTTGTGAGGTGCACATCGAAGGATCTGTATATGTCTAGGTTATGCCTGCCCAAGAATTTTCATGATTTTATGACGTGAACTTCCAAGGATCTGTATGAATCTAGGTGAAGTCTACCCAAGAATTTGTATGATTTTATGAGGTGCACATCCAAGGATCTGTATGTGTCTAGGTGACGTCTACCTAAGAATTTGTATGACTTTATGAGGTGCACTTTCAAGGATCTGTATGTGTCTAGGTGATGTCTACCCAAGAATTTGTATGATTTTGTGAGGTGCACATCGAAGGATCTGTATGTGTCTAGGTGATGTCTACCCAAGAATTTTCATGATTTTATGAGGTGCACATCCAAGGATCTGTATGTGTCTAGGTGACGTCTACCTAAGAATTTGTATGACTTTATGAGGTGCACTTTCAAGGATCTGTATGTGTCTAGGTGATGTCTACCCAATAATTTGTATGATTTTGTGAGGTGCACATCGAAGGATCTGTATATGTCTAGGTGATGCCTGCCCAAGAATTTTCATGATTTTATGACGTGAACTTCCAAGGATCTGTATGCATCTAGGTGAAGTCTACCCAAGAATTTGTATGATTTTATGAGGTGCACATCCAAGGATCTGTATGTGTCTAGGTGACGTCTACCTAAGAATTTGTATGACTTTATGAGGTGCACTTTCAAGGATCTGTATGTGTCTAGGTGATGTCTACCCAAGAATTTGTATGATTTTGTGAGGTGCACATCGAAGGATCTGTATGTGTCTAGGTGATGTCTACCCAAGAATTTTCATGATTTTATGAGGTGCACATCCAAGGATCTGTATGTGTCTAGGTGACGTCTACCTAAGAATTTGTATGACTTTATGAGGTGCACTTTCAAGGATCTGTATGTGTCTAGGTGATGTCTACCCAAGAATTTTCATGATTTTATGAGGTGAACTTACAAGGATCTGTATGTGTCTAGGTGATGTCTACCCAAGAATTTGTATGATTTTATGAGGTGCACATCCAAAGATCTCTATGTGTCTAGGTAATGTCTAACCACGAATTTTCATGATTTTATGAGGTGAACTTTCAAGGATCTGTATACATCTAGGTGAAGTCTACCCAAGAATTTGTATGATTTTATGAGGTGCACATCCAAGGATCTATATGTGTCTAGGTGATGTCTGCCTAAGAATTTGTATGTGTCTAGGTGATGTCTACCCAATAATTTGTATGATTTTGTGAGGTGCACATCGAAGGATCTGTATATGTGTAGGTGATGCCTGCCCAAGAATTTTCATGATTTTATGACGGGAACTTCCAAGGATCTGTATGCATCTAGGTGAAGTCTACCCAAGAATTTGTATGATTTTATGAGGTGCACATCCAAGGATCTGTATGTGTCTAGGTGACGTCTACCTAAGAATTTGTATGACTTTATGAGGTGCACTTTCAAGGATCTGTATGTGTCTAGGTGATGTCTACCCAAGAATTTGTATGATTTTGTGAGGTGCACATCGAAGGATCTGTATGTGTCTAGGTGATGTCTACCCAAGAATTTGTATGATTTTATGAGGTGCACATCCAAGGATCTGTATGTGTCTAGGTGATGTCTGCCTAAGAATTTGTATGTGTCTAGGTGATGTCTACCCAATAATTTGTATGATTTTGTGAGATGCACATCGAAGGATCTCTATGAGTCTAGATGATGTCTACCCAAGAATTTTCATGATTTTATGAGGTGCACATCCAAGGATCTGTATGTGTCTAGGTGACGTCTACCTAAGAATTTGTATGACTTTATGAGGTGCACTTTCAAGGATCTGTATGTGTCTAGGTGATGTCTACCCAAGAATTTGTATGATTTTGTGAGGTGCACATCGAAGGATCTGTATGTGTCTAGGTGATGTCTACCCAAGAATTTTCATGATTTTATGAGGTGCACATCCAAGGATCTGTATGTGTCTAGGTGACGTCTACCTAAGAATTTGTATGACTTTATGAGGTGCACTTTCAAGGATCTGTATGTGTCTTGGTGATGTCTACCCAATAATTTGTATGATTTTGTGAGGTGCACATCGAAGGATCTGTATATGTCTAGGTTATGCCTGCCCAAGAATTTTCATGATTTTATGACGTGAACTTCCAAGGATCTGTATGAATCTAGGTGAAGTCTACCCAAGAATTTGTATGATTTTATGAGGTGCACATCCAAGGATCTGTATGTGTCTAGGTGACGTCTACCTAAGAATTTGTATGACTTTATGAGGTGCACTTTCAAGGATCTGTATGTGTCTAGGTGATGTCTACCCAAGAATTTGTATGATTTTGTGAGGTGCACATCGAAGGATCTGTATGTGTCTAGGTGATGTCTACCCAAGAATTTTCATGATTTTATGAGGTGCACATCCAAGGATCTGTATGTGTCTAGGTGACGTCTACCTAAGAATTTGTATGACTTTATGAGGTGCACTTTCAAGGATCTGTATGTGTCTAGGTGATGTCTACCCAATAATTTGTATGATTTTGTGAGGTGCACATCGAAGGATCTGTATATGTCTAGGTGATGCCTGCCCAAGAATTTTCATGATTTTATGACGTGAACTTCCAAGGATCTGTATGCATCTAGGTGAAGTCTACCCAAGAATTTGTATGATTTTATGAGGTGCACATCCAAGGATCTGTATGTGTCTAGGTGACGTCTACCTAAGAATTTGTATGACTTTATGAGGTGCACTTTCAAGGATCTGTATGTGTCTAGGTGATGTCTACCCAAGAATTTGTATGATTTTGTGAGGTGCACATCGAAGGATCTGTATGTGTCTAGGTGATGTCTACCCAAGAATTTTCATGATTTTATGAGGTGCACATCCAAGGATCTGTATGTGTCTAGGTGACGTCTACCTAAGAATTTGTATGACTTTATGAGGTGCACTTTCAAGGATCTGTATGTGTCTAGGTGATGTCTACCCAAGAATTTTCATGATTTTATGAGGTGAACTTACAAGGATCTGTATGTGTCTAGGTGATGTCTACCCAAGAATTTGTATGATTTTATGAGGTGCACATCCAAAGATCTCTATGTGTCTAGGTAATGTCTAACCACGAATTTTCATGATTTTATGAGGTGAACTTTCAAGGATCTGTATACATCTAGGTGAAGTATACCCAAGAATTTGTATGATTTTATGAGGTGCACATCCAAGGATCTATATGTGTCTAGGTGATGTCTGCCTAAGAATTTGTATGTGTCTAGGTGATGTCTACCCAATAATTTGTATGATTTTGTGAGGTGCACATCGAAGGATCTGTATATGTGTAGGTGATGCCTGCCCAAGAATTTTCATGATTTTATGACGGGAACTTCCAAGGATCTGTATGCATCTAGGTGAAGTCTACCCAAGAATTTGTATGATTTTATGAGGTGCACATCCAAGGATCTGTATGTGTCTAGGTGACGTCTACCTAAGAATTTGTATGACTTTATGAGGTGCACTTTCAAGGATCTGTATGTGTCTAGGTGATGTCTACCCAAGAATTTGTATGATTTTGTGAGGTGCACATCGAAGGATCTGTATGTGTCTAGGTGATGTCTACCCAAGAATTTGTATGATTTTATGAGGTGCACATCCAAGGATCTGTATGTGTCTAGGTGATGTCTGCCTAAGAATTTGTATGTGTCTAGGTGATGTCTACCCAATAATTTGTATGATTTTGTGAGATGCACATCGAAGGATCTCTATGAGTCTAGATGATGTCTACCCAAGAATTTTCATGATTTTATGAGGTGCACATCCAAGGATCTGTATGTGTCTAGGTGACGTCTACCTAAGAATTTGTATGACTTTATGAGGTGCACTTTCAAGGATCTGTATGTGTCTAGGTGATGTCTACCCAATAATTTGTATGATTTTGTGAGGTGTACATCGAAGGATCTGTATATGTCTAGGTGATGCCTGCCCAAGAATTTTCATGATTTTATGACGTGAACTTCCAAGGATCTGTATGCATCTAGGTGAAGTCTACCCAAGAATTTGTATGATTTTATGAGGTGCACATCCAAGGATCTGTATGTGTCTAGGTGACGTCTACCTAAGAATTTGTATGACTTTATGAGGTGCACTTTCAAGGATCTGTATGTGTCTAGGTGAAGTCTACCCAAGAATTTGTATGATTTTATGAGGTGCACATCCAAGGATCTGTATGCGTCTAGGTGATATCTACCCAAAAATTTTGCATGATTTTGTGAGATGTCGAAGGATCTGTATGTGTCTATGTGATGTCTACTGTCAGCCTTAGACACCATTTTGTAATCAGTGTCCTTTGGTGTTTGATTTTTCGTTTTGCCACTATCCGGCCTGAGCCGTTTGGCTCCTGATTGGTCCTGGTGACGTTTTAGGGGCTTGCCAGCCTTCAGTCGGAGTCCGATTATCGAGCTTTCCTGTTACCTTTCCTGTTCCTACCTTTGACTCCGTTCTAGTATCGGTTTCCCAGTGGCAGTGGATCCTTTCCCCCTGTCTGGCTGTTGCTCATCTCTTCCGGCTTCCTCAGCATCTCTGGTGGATTCCCCTGGTCCCGGACGGAGTTTCTCTCCTTGAGTGGCGGGCGCGCGGAGATCAGCTACCGATCCCCAGGTGAGTCAGTTGTCGGCTCTTTCCTTCTTCCTCGCGTGTCTGGGGTTCCCTTCTGGGTCTCGGTGCCGCCTTTGGGTGTTTCCTGGGCCCCTTTGTTTGCCTCTGTCTCCGTCTCTTCTCTCCGGTTACTGCGCCCTTCTCCTGTGAGTGGTTCCTGCTCTGGCCTGCGGTCTGGGCCTTTGGCCGCTCCACAGGTTGGTACCAGCGGTGGCGCGGTCCGGGGATGGGGGACCTTGTTCCAGGGGGCTATTTCCAGGCCTGCGCCGCTTCCTGGTGGGGGGCTGCCGTGGTTGCTAGGAGGTGGGGAGCCTATTTACTGGGGATTGGTGGACTTCTGGTTTCTCCACGGGCCTTTCTCACTGTCCATTCTTGTCCTGGCTCTGAGGGGAATCATTTTGTTCCCCTTTGAGTCGTGGGCCGCTTGCTTGGGAGAGTTTTTGGGCTTGGGGTCTTGAGGGGCATTCCCAGGGTGGAGTAGGGTCGTGTCTGGGGAGGTTTAGGTGAGAGTCCTGTAGGTGTCCCTTGGTCTTTTGGCCAGCCTTGTTGGGGGTTATTGGTTTCCACGATCCCAGCTCCGCAGGGAGCCCCCTGCCAGGTGCCAGTTAGTCCCCTTTTGGGTGACTACCTGGTATCCTCCGCTGGCAACAACTGGCATCGTTGTTGGGGAAGGCCTACATTTCTGGGGTCACTACCCCCTCATCGGGGGTGGCCTTCTGATTGTGGATAGCGTAGGCCCATTCTGTGTACCCTACCCTGGCAGTATCCTTACCTGTGGACATTAGCTGGCTGTTGGGATCCTTCCATCCGTCTCTGGGGCTTCCTGGCTCTATTGGTCCCTCGTCCTGGTCAGGGTCCCAGCTCAACTGGGGTCGGACATCTGGCTTTGCGGCCAGCACCTATATCCCGGCTTTGGCCGCAGCAAGGGGGACCGGTATCTGGCTTCGCATCCGAGCATCGCCCTCTAGCGTCGCTATCTAGCATCTGTGCCCCAGAGGGTTCCAAGTCAGATGGACCATTCATCGTACCCAAGCCTCGCTAGCTAGCCTCGCTCCCCAGCATCTTTGTGGATCATTCGCAAGCCTGACCCTTAGCCTGACACGATAATCTGGCCATATTATGGATCCTACAGACCTTGCAAGGATTCTGGCCAGACAAGACCAGCAAGAACAGATCCTTACTTCCCATGAGAGCCATTTACATAATTTGGAGAGGAAGATGGACGCTATTCTGGATATGCTTAGAACAGTAACTCCTTCTGCTCCTTCAGTTACTGTCTCCCCACATGTATCAGCTAATCCAGTGCCTGTTGGCGAAGCTAGGGAGGTGGTTGCATCCCCACCTCCCAAAATTCCGCTACCAGAAAGATTCGACGGTACTGCTATTCGGTGCAGAGGATTTATTAATCAGTGCTTGCTGCATTTTCGCACTTACCCTCATAGCTTTACATCTCAAGCAGTCAGAGTTTCCTTTATTATTTCTCTCCTGACTGAAAAGGCATTAGCCTGGGCATCACCACTAGTAGAACAAGACTCTCCATTACTTCAAGACTCTGAGGCCCTTTTAAAGACCTTCCGTATGGTGTTTGATGTTCCAGGCAGGAGGGCGACAGCAGAAGCATCATTACTAGAACTGCGCCAGAACTCCCGTTCAGTTGGTCAGTTTGCCATAGAATTTAGGACGTTGGCCTATGAGACAAATTGGAACCAAGAGGCCCTGAAAGCAGCCTTTCGGAGGGGACTTAATGACCGTTTGAAGGATGCCCTTACCTGTCGAGAGATCCCTGAATCATTGGAAGACTTCACCTCTATGTGCTTGGAACTGGATCAGCGGATGACAGAGAGACAGATGGAACGCAACTTACGTGGGGCAAGAAATCTCCCGCCCTCCCACCCTTCACCATCAGAATCGCCAGGCATAGAAGAACCCATGGAAATAGGAGCGGTATCCAAATTGTCTGAAGCAGAGAAACGTAGACGTCGCTCTCTGGGGTTGTGTTTATACTGCGGTCTGAAGGGACATTTTCTTAGGCAGTGTCCCACGAGGCCGGGAAACGCCAATGCTTAGAGATGGTGGGAGGTAAATCTCTACGTTTAGGAAGCTTCTCCTCCCTAAAAGCTACCAGACTGATGGTTCCAGTATCATTACAATTTAAATCGATCCTTATCCCTACTCAAGCATTTGTGGATTCAGGAGCAGCAGGGATCTTCATTGATTCTAATTGGGCACTTCAACATAATATTCCTCTTCAAGCTAAACTATCACCTATTAAGGTGTCTTCTATCGATGGTAAACCACTAGGCCCCGGAATCATTCTTCAAGAAACTAGACCTTTAAGCCTTACCACCGGTATTCTTCATTCTGAAACTATTTCGTTTGATGTCATTTCTGCTCCTCTGACACCTATTATTCTGGGTCTGCCCTGGCTCCGTCTCCATAATCCTACCATTGACTGGAATGCCGGGGAGATTATGTCTTGGGGTTCTACATGCACCCAGTTTTGTCTACATCTTACCTCACCAGTGATGGTGGCTTCTACTGTGGGTACTGCTGCTAATAAAACCATTCCCTCTCCGTATGAGGAATTTATGGACGTTTTTTCTAAGGCAGAAATCTGATGTACTTCCTCCGCACAGGAGTTATGATTGTGTCATCAACCTCCAGCCAGGTACTACACCTCCTAAAGGTCGAACATTCCTGCTGTCACCCCCGGAAAATCAAGCCATGGCGGATTACATTAAGGAACAATTGGCTAAGGGATTCATTAGACCTTCTTCCTCCCCTGCTGGCGCGGGGTTCTTCGTCAAAAAGAAGGATGGATCGTTACGCCCCTGTATCGATTACAGGGGACTTAACAAGGTGACGATTAAGAACAGCTATCCTTTACCGCTCATCGCAGAGCTTCTGGATCAACTTAAAGGGGCTTCTATCTTTACTCTGTTGGATTTGTACTCAGCTTATAATCTCATTCGAATAAAGTCAGGCGATGAATGGAAAACGGCCTTTAATACCCGTTATGGACATTATGAATATAGAGTCATGCCGTTTGGCTTATGTAATGCCCCAGCAGTGTTTCAGAATTTCATCAATGACGTCTTTCGGGATATGTTGCTTAATCAAGTCATTGTTTACCTGGACGACATTTTAATCTACTCCTCATCATTGTCTGCACACCGGGTCCAAGTTAAAGCAGTGCTACAACGTCTCCGGGAGAACCACTTGTGTGTCAACTTGGCAAAATGTGAATTTGAGCAGCCTCGGTTGGCATTTTTGGGATTATTGTTTCAGCCTCTGGTCTGGAAATGGACCCAGCCAAAGTCAAGGCGGTTCTGCAGTGGCCCATTCCACAGGATACTAGGGCTATTCAACGCTTTATAGGATTTGCCAATTATTACAGAAAATTCATTCGCAATTTTTCCAGTATTATGGCACCTATAACGGCCTTAACCAAGACGACGGCTGATCCTCAGAACTGGCCCCCGGAGGCACTCTCGGCATTTCAGATGCTTAAATCAGCCTTTACTTCGGCACCGATTCTCCTGTTTCTGGACCCTAATAGACAGTACATTTTGGAAGTCGATGCTTCCGAACAAGCAGCGGGGGCGATATTGTCACAAAAAGATCCCATCTCATCCCAGTTACATCCATGTTCATACTTCTCTAAAAAATTTTCCAATGCTGAACGTAATTATGATGTTGGTAATCGTGAACTGTTGGCTATTAAGATGGCATTAGAGGAATGGAGGCATCTGCTGGAGGGGTCTTCAGTCCCCATTCTGATCCTTACCGACCATAAGAACTTGGAATTTTTGGAAAAGGCTAAACGCTTGAATCCCAGACAGGCTCGTTGGGCATTGTTCTTTACTAGGTTCAATTTCATTATATCATATCGTCCTGGCTCCAAGAATACCAAAGCTGACGCTTTATCACGACAATTTGGACCTAGTCCTATGCCTAGCCCGGAACCCATCCTTCCTGCCAAATGTATTGTTGCATCTTTATCTGCGGCCACGTTGGAACAGATTCGGCAACTTCAGGGCCCATTGGCCTTTCATCAACCACCTAACACCTTGTTTGTCCCTCCACGTTTTCATTTGGAAATTTTGCAATAGTTTCACCAATCCCCTGTGGCGGGACATCCAGGCCCAGCTAAGACTGTGGATCTTATTAAGCAGCAATTTTGGTGGCCCTCCCTCCGGAATGATGTATCTGATTTTGTGGCAGTTTGCGAAGCCTGTGCTCGCCATAAGGTACCACATCAAAGACCTGCAGGATTCTTGTGTCCTTTGCCTATCCCGACTTCTCCTTGGTCACATTTGGCCATGGACTTTGTTGTTGACCTTCCTCCCTCACAAGGCTTTACCACTATCTTGGTCATTGTGGATCGGTTTTCCAGGCAAGCTAATTTTGTGCCCTTACCCAAACTACCCTCTGCTCCAGAATTGGCTGACATTTTTCTGAAAGAGATTTTCCGGTTACATGGCTCTCCATTACACATCGTTTCGGATAGGGGGGTAAAATTTGTTTCTCGTTTTTGGCGGGCCTTTTGTGCCCGGTTGGGCATTCGGTTGCACTTTTCTACAGCCTATCATCCGCAGTCTAACGGTCTAACTGAGCGGACCAATCAGACTATGGAATTATTCTTACGCCAATTTATGAACAATACTCAATCAAACTGGACTAAACTTCTCCCACTAGCGGAGTTTGCATTTAACAATAGATACCATGAGTCTTTACAATGTTCTCCATTTTTTGCCGCTTTAGGATTTAACCCGAGACCTTTACCTTGGGGTGCCCCTGAAGGAGTACCTATGGCTGACGCGGCTGTCAACGATTTGCGTGCCTGGTGGCGCACTGTCCACACTCAACTCTCTAGAGCTATGCATCTTCAAAAGGTAGCGGCGGATAAGCGTAGACGGCCAGCTCCTGACTATCAGAAAGGTGATCTTGTCTGGCTCTCAACTAAGATTTTACGATTACCCGGCCTGATAGTACCCGTCTCTCCGCGGTCTCTTCAAGGATTCACACGAACTGTAACCTGACCTGTGGCAGTGTTGTACCTTTGTGTTTCACTGGACCCTTGTGGGTTACTAAGTCTACTTGTAACATGACCTGTGTCAGTATTATATTTGTCTATATATATACTGGACCCGTGTGGGTTACTCTAAATTCTGTGTTTTCAATAAAACTGTGTTTTTACCCAAACCTTCTGTGTCTGAGTGTCCTAAAAACTGTTACAATCTTGTACCTCATTACAGGAATTGCTTTCCGTCAAGAAAGTCAATGGGCAGTTCCTCTAGTGGTTAGAACTCTGTGGTGCGCTCGAGAAAGAGCAGGTTGTGCACTGATGTCCAGTGATGTATACTGACCCCTCCCACATACTTAAACTAGAGCCAAAGGAAAAGTGCTCTGCGGCTCTCGTGTCTGCACAGTGTCCCTAAATGGCAGGATGGCAATATAGAGCCCCAACGCATAATTACATTAGCGATATGCATAAATGTAGTTTTATTTTCAAGAATAATTGCTGCATTAAAGAAAAAAAGAACCTTTTATGCAGACAGACAGTGGGAAACAGCGCAGACATCTTGCAGAGCCGGCATTTCTGCGTCTGCACTGTCCATCCCCTTCAGCTCCACGATTGGTGAGTTGAAGGCCTTTGTGCCTTAAGGCACTGGAAAGGATTGACAGCGCAGGCACAGAGAGAACCTGCTGCAAGATCCCAGCCGGTGCCTGTCTGCCTAAAAGGTCTATTTTTTCTTTAAAGGAGCAGTAAACTTTTTTTTATGAAAAAATATATATTGTAGGGATTTTCCTATTGAGTAAAATAAGGGTACTCCCTCTGCGGAGAGATTTATATTTCCAGAGTTATTACAGTTTAAACCCATGTTTTTTTACATTAGCAGTGCCCTCTAGTGGTCAAATTCTAATTAGATTTCCTGTTAGATTCAATGGAGAGGAAAGTCAGAAAAGTCAGTCATACAGTTCTCCATAGAATGTGATAGAAACTGCTGAGTCACTTCCTGTCAGAACTATCAGGAAGTAATCACAGTAAATTCACTTCCTGTCAGTTAGAACTATCAGGAAGTAATCACAGTAAATTCACTTCCTGATTATTTAAACTGCTATAAATTTTTAATAAAACCTCTGACAGCGATGGGAGTGACCTTGTTTTATTCAGCAGGAAAATATGTGTTTTCATAAAAAAAGTTTACAGCTCCTTTAATGCAGCAATTTTTCTTGAAAATAAAACTACATCTATGCATATCACTACTGTATTTATGGTTTGGGACTAGTGATGAGCGAGCACCCCAATGCTCGGATGTTCGGGTGCTCTGACCGAGCACCCCCTGAGGCTCGAGTGCTCGGCCGAGCACCCGAGCCCCATTGAAGTCAATGGGAGGACTCGAGCATTACACCAGGCACCCCCTGCTCTGATGAGGGGAGGGTGCCTGGTCCATAGGAAAAGGGCAGAAAAAGATGGAAACACTACAGAAATGGTTCAGGGACAGCATAGGGAGGATGTCTGGATGCACCTTGGACTCCAACATCGCTGCTGGGAACGATCTTTCGCCCGTAGTACGCCATTTTTACAGACTGACCGTAAAACACACAAAAAGGAAAATAAAAACGACTTTAGGCGAAAAATTGTTACCAAACAGTATTTGCTGTATATTTACTTGTATATCATCTGCAAATTCTCCCAAAAATTTCATCGATTTTCTGAAGTGAGGCCATGATTAAGAGGGAAACGTGCGCAGAGGCAAATTATCCCAAAAATTTCCTTGATTTTCAGAACTGAGGCCATGATTAAGAGGGAAACGTGCGCAGAGGCAAATTCTCCCAAAAATTTCCTTGATTTTCAGAACTGAGGCCATGATTAAGAGGGAAACGTGCGCAGAGGCAAATTCTCCCAAAAATTTCCTTGATTTTCAGAACTGAGGCCATGATTAAGAGGGAAACGTGCGCAGAGGCAAATTCTCCCAAAAATTTCCTTGATTTTCAGAACTGAGGCCATGATTAAGAGGGAAACGTGCGCAGAGGCAAATTCTCCCAAAAATTTCCTTGATTTTCAGAACTGAGGCCATGATTAAGAGGGAAACGTGCGCAGAGGCAAATTCTCCCAAAAATTTCCTTGATTTTCAGAACTGAGGCCATGATTAAGAGGGAAACGTGCGCTGAGCTGACCATCTAAAACATTATGGGTGAGGGTCTGCTGCAGAGCTGACCATCCTAAACATTATATGCGAAGGCCCGCTAGTGAGCTGACGCTATAAAACATTATATGAGAGGGCCCGCTAGAGAGCTGACCCAATAAAACATTATATGAGAAGGCCCGCTGGTGAGCTGACCTATATAAAAATTGTCAAACAGGGCCCGCTGGTGAGCTGACCCTATATAAAAATTATATCACAGGGCCCGCTGGTGAGCTGGCCCTATATAAAAATTATAGCACAGGGCATATGGAAGAGGAGGAGGAGGATGAGAAGATTAAGAGTCAACCATATACCCGTTTTTTGGGTGGAAGGGGTGAATGGGAATACAGAGTATTCCCATCATTGTAAATAACATATATAAAGTGAGTTTATGTTCCCCCGGGGCTTTCCTCCAGTGGAGTGGAGAAGTCAGGGGAAATCCAGGCCTTGTTCATTTTTATAAGTGTCAACCTATCAGCATTGTCGGTGGAAAGGCGGATACGCTTATCTGTTATGATGCCACCAGCAGCACTAAATACCCGCTCAGACAGAACGCTGGCGGCAGGGCAGGCCAGCACCTCCAAGGCGTAGAGTGCCAGTTCATACCACGTGTCCAGCTTGGACACCCAGTAGTTGTAAGGCACAGAGGGATCATTGAGGACGCTGACACGGTCTGCTACGTACTCCTTCACCATCTTCCAAAACTTTTCCCTCCTTGTGACACTAGGCTGCGCATCAGGGTGAGGGTGCTGGCGGGGTGTCATGAAGGTGTCCCACGCCTTGGAGAGTGTTGCCCTGCCTTTCTCGGAACTGCTGTGTGCTCCCCTTTTCTCCCCTTCTCTGTTGGCCAAGGTAGCACGTACTCTGCCGCCAGCGTTGTCAGATGGAAAATTTTGGAGCAATTTTTCGACAAGAACCTTCTGGTATTGCACCATTTTGCTTGTCCTCTCCACCGGAGGAATGAGAGATGAGAAATTCTCTTTGTAGCGGGGGTCCAGAAGGGTGAACACCCAGTAATCCGTGTTGTTTAAAATGCATATAACGCGTGGGTCACGGGAAAGGCAGCCTAACATAAAGTCAGCCATGTGTGCCAGAGTACCAACAGTCAAGATTTCGCTGTCCTCACCAGGAGGATGACTCTCAATATCCTCATCCTCTTCCTCCTCTTCTGCCCACCCACGCTGAAGAGATGGAACTAAAGTTCCATGGCTACCCTCTGTAGCGGAGGCAACCGTGTCTTCCTCCTCCTCCTCCTCCTCCTCCTCCGCCTCCTCCAATTGTCGCTGAGAAGACGAAGTGAGGGTGCTCTGGCTATCACCTTGTGTAAGCTCTTCCTCCCCCATTTCCACCTCTTCCACATGCAAAGCGTCGGTTTTAATTGTGAGCAGCGAGCGTTTCAGTAGACACAGAAGTGGGATGGTTACACTGATAATAGCGTTATCGCCGCTCACCATCTGTGTCGATTCCTCAAAATTGCGTAAAACCTCGCAGAGGTCTGACATCCATTCCCACTCCTCACTTCTGATTACAGGAAGTTGAACGGAGAGGCGACGACCGTGTAACAGCTGGTACTCCACTACTGCCCTCTGCTGCTCACAAAGCCGGGCCAACATGTGGAAGGTGGAGTTCCAGCGCGTGCTCACGTCACACAGCAGCCGGTGAGCTGGCAATTGTAAGCGCTGCTGCAGCTTCAACAGGCCGGCCGAAGCTGTAGATGACTTACGGAAATGTGCACACACGCGGCGCACCTTGGTCAAGAGATCATGCACATTGGGGTAGGTTTTTAGAAATCGCTGCACCACTAAATTAAATACATGCGCTAGGCATGGTACGTGTGTGAGCTTGCCGAGCTCCAAAGCCGCCACCAAGTTACGCCCATTATCACACACAACCATGCCTGGTTGCAGGTTGAGTGGCGAGAGCCACTGCTCGGTCTGGTGACTAATCCCCTGCAACAGCTCTGAGGCCGTGTGCTGTTTGTCCCCAAGGCAGATCAGCTTCAGCACGGCCTGTTGACGCTTCCCCACTGCAGTGCTACACTGCTTCCAGCTACTGGCTGATGGGGGAGTGGCGGTGTGTGTAGAGAATTCGGAGGTGGAAACGGAGGAGGAGGAGCCAATAACGTAGGTGCTGGTGGAAACCCTGATGGAGGTAGGGCCCGCAATCCTCGGCGTGGGTAGCACCCGTGCCATCCCAGGGTCCGAGTCGCTCCCAGCCTCCACGACATTCACCCAGTGTGCCGTCAGGGAAATGTAGCGTCCCTGGCCACAAGCACTTGTCCATGTGTCAGTCGTTAAGTGGACCTTCCCAGTAACTGCGTTGGTCAGGGCACGGGTGATGTTACGGGACACATGGTGGTGTAATGCGGGGATGGCACACCGGGAAAAGTAGTGGCGGCTGGGGACCGCGTACCGAGGGACAGCTGCTGCCATCAGGCTGCGGAAGGACTCAGTGTCCACAAGCCTAAATGGCAGCATTTCGATGGCCAGTAATTTTGAAAGGTGTGAGGTTAGTGGTATGGCCTGTGGGTGGGTGGCTGGGTACTTTCTCTTGCGCTCAAATGCCTGGGGTAACGACATTTGGACGCTGTGCTGGGACAGGGAAGTGGATGTGGTCGCTGATGGTGCTTCAGATGGTACAGGTGCAGGGCGGGAGGTATGCGGGCCTGCGCCTTCGACAGGCGATTGGCCGGCACCGAAAACAGGGGAAGAGGAGGCAGTGGTGTGGCCTGCAGACACAGATGGGCGATCCAGGCGTTCCTCCCACTTACTACGGTGCTTGGATGCCATGTGTCGGATCATGCTGGTGGTGGTGAGGTTTCTAGTGTTCATGCCTCGGCTCATTCTGGTGTGGCACAGGTTGCAAACTACAATTCTTTTGTCGTCCGCACTTTCCTTAAAAAAACGCCATACCGCGGAACACCTACCCCTTGGCAAGGTAGATTTACGCAAGGGGGTGCTCCGTGGAACATTTGCGGGCCGGTTTGGTGCGGTCCGCCTTCTTTCTGTAGCCACACCACTGCCTCTTCCAGCCTGTTGCGGTGCTGCAGATGGCTCACCCTCAGGACTGCTGTCATCGCTCGGCTCTACACCTTCCCAGGTGGGGTCAGTCACCTCATCGTCCACCAAGTCCTCCTCCACTTCCTCACTCTGATCATCCTCCTCAAGTCTTGATCCCACCACATACTCAGTCATTGACAACTGTATAACATTCTCCTCAACAAGGTCTTGAGACGGAAATAGTGGTTGATTTAATGGCAACTGTGTCTCATCATCATCATCATCATCATCCACTACTTCCTTTGACCTTAAATGCCGTTCACATCTGTCATCTTCTTGTGATTGGGTAGCCTCTAGAGGTTGTGAATCAGGGCACAAGATGTCATGTTCCTCTGCAAGCGTGCTTGGAGAGAGGGTCAAATGAAGGATTGGTGATGAGACGAGCTCATCACTATATCCCAGTGTGGGATCACTTCTTTGACCAGACCGTGTATGGTGGGAGGAAGGATGATCAGAGTGAGGATTATGTTGACCAGACTCTTGGCTACTGAGAGTGGACTTGGTGGAAGACAGGGTGGTGCTTAACCGACTGGAAGCAGTATCAGCTGTCATCCAACCGACCACCTGTTCGCACTGGTCGGACCTCGAGAGTGATGTCCTGCGACGCCCTGTGAAATCAGACATGAAGCTAGGTATGGTGGATGTCTTTCTTTCTTGTGCTCTGGCACCAGGCACAGTTTCTCCGCGTCCTGACCCGCGCCCTGAACTTTCAGGATCACGTCCACTTCCCCGTCCCTTTTTACCCGCCTTCTTCATCTTACACGATATATATGACTTTAATATATATGAGTTTGAAAACTTAACAGTATTTCTTACTATTCTGCAACTCTGCAGAGTACACAGAATAGGCTGCTAAACTGCGGTGACACACACTGAATGGAATAAGTGACTTTAATATTTGAGTTTGAAAACTTAACAGTATTTCTTATAATTCTGGAACTGTACAGAGTACACAGAATAGGCTGTTAAACGGCGGTGAAAGACACTGAATGGAATATGTGACTTTAATATTTGAGTTTGAAAAATTAACAGTATTTCTTACTATTCTGCAACTCTGCAGAGTACACAGAATAGGCTGCTAAACTGCGGTGACACACACTGAATGGAATATGTGACTTTAATATTTGAGTTTGAAAACTTAACAGTATTTCTTACTATTCTGCAACTCTGCAGAGTACACAGAATAGGCTGTTAAACGGCGTTGAAACACACTGAATGGAATATGTGACTTTAATATTTGAGTTTGAAAACTTAACAGTATTTCTTATAATTCTGCAACTGTACAGAGTACACAGAATAGGCTGTTAAACGGCGGTGAAAGACACTGAATGGAATATGTGACTTTAATATTTGAGTTTGAAAACTTAACAGTATTTCTTATAATTCTGGAACTGTACAGAGTACACAGAATAGGCTGTTAAACGGCGGTGAAAGACACTGAATGGAATATGTGACTTTAATATTTGAGTTTGAAAACTTAACAGTATTTCTTATAATTCTGGAACTGTACAGAGTACACAGAATAGGCTGTTAAACGGCGGTGAAAGACACTGAATGGAATATGTGACTTTAATATTTGAGTTTGAAAACTTAACAGTATTTCTTATAATTCTGCAACTGTACAGAGTACACAGAATAGGCTGTTAAACGGCGGTGAAAGACACTGAATGGAATATGTGACTTTAATATTTGAGTTTGACAAAATTAACAGTATTTCTTATAATTCTGGAACTGTACAGAGTACACAGAATAGGCTGTTAAACGGCGTTGAAACACACTGAATGGAATATGTGACTTTAATATTTGAGTTTGAAAACTTAACAGTATTTCTTATAATTCTGGAACTGTACAGAGTACACAGAATAGGCTGTTAAACGGCGGTGAAAGACACTGAATGGAATATGTGACTTTAATATTTGAGTTTGAAAACTTAACAGTATTTCTTATAATTCTGCAACTGTACAGAGTACACAGAATAGGCTGTTAAACGGCGGTGAAAGACACTGAATGGAATATGTGACTTTAATATTTGAGTTTGAAAACTTAACAGTATTTCTTATAATTCTGCAACTCTGCAGAGTACACAGAATAGGCTGTTAAACGGCGGTGAAAGACACTGAATGGAATATGTGACTTTGATATTTTAGTTTGAAGACTTAACAGTATTTCTTCCTATTCTGCAACTCTGCACAGTACACAGAATGTGCTGCTACACTGCGGCGAAGCACACTGAATGGAATATGTGACTTTGATATTTTAGTTTGAAGACTTAACAGTATTTCTTCCTATTCTGCAACTCTGCACAGTACACAGAATGTGCTGCTAAACTGCGGCGAAGCACACTGAATGGAATATGTGACTTTGATATTTTAGTTTGAAGACTTAACAGTATTTCTTCCTATTCTGCAACTCTGCACAGTACACAGAATGTGCTGCTACACTGCGGCGAAGCACACTGAATGGAATATGTGACTTTGATATTTTAGTTTGAAGACTTAACAGTATTTCTTCCTATTCTGCAACTCTGCACAGTACACAGAATGTGCTGCTACACTGCGGCGAAGCACACTGAATGGAATATGTGACTTTGATATTTTAGTTTGAAGACTTAACAGTATTTCTTCCTATTCTGCAACTCTGCACAGTACACAGAATGTGCTGCTAAACTGCGGCGAAGCACACTGAATGGAATATGTGACTTTGATATTTTAGTTTGAAGACTTAACAGTATTTCTTCCTATTCTGCAACTCTGCACAGTACACAGAATGTGCTGCTACACTGCGGCGAAGCACACTGAATGGAATATGTGACTTTGATATTTTAGTTTGAAGACTTAACAGTATTTCTTCCTATTCTGCAACTCTGCACAGTACACAGAATGTGCTGCTACACTGCGGCGAAGCACACTGAATGGAATATGTGACTTTGATATTTTAGTTTGAAGACTTAACAGTATTTCTTCCTATTCTGCAACTCTGCACAGTACACAGAATGTGCTGCTAAACTGCGGCGAAGCACACTGAATGGAATATGTGACTTTGATATTTTAGTTTGAAGACTTAACAGTATTTCTTCCTATTCTGCAACTCTGCACAGTACACAGAATGTGCTGCTACACTGCGGCGAAGCACACTGAATGGAATATGTGACTTTGATATTTTAGTTTGAAGACTTAACAGTATTTCTTCCTATTCTGCAACTCTGCACAGTACACAGAATGTGCTGCTACACTGCGGCGAAGCACACTGAATGGAATATGTGACTTTGATATTTTAGTTTGAAGACTTAACAGTATTTCTTCCTATTCTGCAACTCTGCACAGTACACAGAATGTGCTGCTAAACTGCGGCGAAGCACACTGAATGGAATATGTGACTTTGATATTTTAGTTTGAAGACTTAACAGTATTTCTTCCTATTCTGCAACTCTGCACAGTACACAGAATGTGCTGCTACACTGCGGCGAAGCACACTGAATGGAATATGTGACTTTGATATTTTAGTTTGAAGACTTAACAGTATTTCTTCCTATTCTGCATCTCTGCACAGTACACAGAATGTGCTGCTACACTGCGGCGAAGCACACTGAATGGAATATGTGACTTTGATATTTTAGTTTGAAGACTTAACAGTATTTCTTCCTATTCTGCAACTCTGCACAGTACACAGAATGTGCTGCTAAACTGCGGCGAAGCACACTGAATGGAATATGTGACTTTGATATTTTAGTTTGAAGACTTAACAGTATTTCTTCCTATTCTGCAACTCTGCACAGTACACAGAATGTGCTGCTACACTGCGGCGAAGCACACTGAATGGAATATGTGACTTTGATATTTGAGTTTGAAGACTTAACAGTATTTCTTCCTATTCTGCAACTCTGCACAGTACACAGAATGTGCTGCTACACTGCGGCGAAGCACACTGAATGGAATATGTGACTTTGATATTTTAGTTTGAAGACTTAACAGTATTTCTTCCTATTCTGCAACTCTGCACAGTACACAGAATGTGCTGCTAAACTGCGGCGAAGCACACTGAATGGAATATGTGACTTTGATATTTGAGTTTGAAGACTTAACAGTATTTCTTCCTATTCTGCAACTCTGCACAGTACACAGAATGTGCTGCTAAACTGCGGCGAAGCACACTGAATGGAATATGTGACTTTGATATTTTAGTTTGAAGACTTAACAGTATTTCTTCCTATTCTGCAACTCTGCACAGTACTCAGAATGTGCTGCTAAACTGCGGCGACGCACACTGAATGGAATACGTGACTTTGATATTTTAGTTTGAAGACTTAACAGAATGTGCTCTAATCTGCAACTTTGCACACTAAACAGAATGTGCTCTAATCTGCAACTTTGCACACTAAACAGAATGTGCTCTAATCTGCAACTTTGCACACTAAACAGAATGTGCTCTAATCTGCAACTGTGCACACTAAACAGAATGTGCTCTAATCTGCAACTTTGCACACTAAACAGAATATATATATTTTTTTTTTTTTTTTTTTGTTTTTTTCCCCCCACACCAAATAACCTGCTGCCCCCACACACAGTAGTCCTAAAAAGGACTTTTGGTTCTTTTTTTTTCACAATTTTTGTTTTTTTCCTCCCTACACTGCCTTTCCCTTCCTATCCTCAGCTCTCCCTGGCTCAGACTGAGCCGAACTCGATGGTCAGGTGCTATACAGCACCTGACCACGGGTTCTGGCCAGCCAATCAGTGTAATGCCAGCAGCCAACGTGGCTGCTGGCATTACACCGATGTCAGAGCCTCCCTGCACGTTTATTGGCTGCGCAGCAGCCGCAAAACGTGCGGGGAGGAGACCCGAACATGGCGGGCGAGCACATGCGGTACTCGTACGAGTACCGCCATGTGCCGAGCAGAGCGATGCTCGAGCCGATCCGAGCATCGGCCGAGCATGCTCGCTCAACACTATTTGGGACTCTACATTAATCAGAAGAAAGTTCCGCTTTAAATGCTAGAAAGGACTTCAGAGTATTGCAGTGCACTGGAGTTGTAATAGCATAGCAACCTAGTAACATACATAGAAGCATAGAATGCTTACCTCCCAACTGTCCCTCTTTAGGAGGGACAGTCCCTCTTTGAGACCCAAATCCCTCTGTCCCTCTTTTCTACCCTTTTGTCCCTCTTTTCAGGATATCAGAATGAGTATTGTTTATTACTTTGCTCCACAGCAATAAAACTCACATAAATGTGTAGTTAATCTTTAATATATGTGTTTATAAATTAATCTGTGTACATAAAATACTTTGGTATTGCTCTAAACAATGTATTCAGTTAAACAAAGTGGAGCCAATAGGTCATGAAATATCCTAAAACTTCTTGGTAATGCCAAGCCCACCAGCCACACCCCCATAAACATCACCTAAAACATAAAGTGTCCCTCTTTGGCCATTTGAAATGTTGGGAGGTATGTAGAATGTGACGGCAGATAAGAACCATTCGGCCCATCTAATCTGCCATCGTTGATGATGCTGAAAAATATTCTGAATCCATCAAGTTCTGACCATGGTATATTATCCCTGCTGATCCAGAGGAAGGCAAAAAAAACAAAACATTGAAGTCATTTCCAATTAAAAAAAAATCCACCCTGACTCAGCTATTTCCCTGGATCAACATCCTATCTGCTTTCAAGCTAACTTATAATTCTCAATATTCTGAGCTAGAATGGCATGCATTACACTTTTGCAACTACAGTATCTGCATGTGTGTGTGTTCCTTTAAATGTCTAAGGTTGTCTCCTATAGGTTGCAAGTATACATAAATGCTGACGAGTTATGTCAGACTGTCAGGAATTCTTCAGCTCAGTGACCTGCAGATTAGATCATTGAGATTTACATAACCTGTAACAATATACATGTAATTATCCTCATCACAGGGGAGTAAACAGTAGTAAACTGTGCTTAGTAGTAACCATACGGTGAGATTATTACAGTGAAGTGTAAGAGATCGTTTGTTTTAGCATCTCCCCTATTAATGGTTGCCAGGGCTCAAAATTTCCACTCACCACTAGCCAATGGCGAGTGAAAATTTAGCCCTGGCGAGTAGAAATTCAGTCCTGGTGGGTATGTTATGACTTGCAGTGGAGAGTAACTTTTCAGGTCTGGCTAGCAGCAAAGGACTTCAAATTACAAGCCCTGAATGGTTCTGTTGAATGCTGCTAAGGCCATGAACAAGCCATATTGACTAGATTAACGTTAAAGGGATGGTAACCCCCCCGAACAACGTGCAAACATACTGAACTCCCTTATTCCCATCTCTCAAACCTTTATGGTTTGAGAGATATAAGAAAATTAAGTTCTCCGCTCCCTCCCCTTTCTGCCTGATGAGCTGTAAAGCTGTCAGAGGCAGAATCCGGTCGGCCGACTTTCGGCGGCTCTTCAGGAGCTGTGTCTTCTCGATATCTAACTATAATTACTTCATCGGAATGGTCTGCAACATTTGCTTGCAAGCCAGGCACACGTTTGAGACCATTCCGATGAAGTAATAATACGGAGATATCTAGATGACAGAGCTCCTGCAGAGCTGCCATCTGGCCCCGGAAGCAGGATCTCATGATGTTCGCTATACAGAGGACGCAAGAGAAGGGGGAGGGAGCGGAGGTCTTTCTTGCCTTACATCTCTCAAACCATAACGGTTTGAGAGATGGGAATAAGGGAGTTCAGACGATTGCTCTCTTTTGGCGTCACGTTGTTCGGGGGGGTTACTATCCCTTTAATAAAACATGCAACAGATCTGTGTTTGGCTTGGTCGCTTTTCGATTAAAGACCAGCAGGAGACTCATTTTTGAGGGTTCAAGTGGAGACAGAGCTGGCCATATTAACCCTTTGAGTGCCATAGGGGTACGGAATGCATTGCTTTGCAATGCATTCCGTACCCCTCTGGCACTCAAAGGGTTAACAGCCAATCGCTACACCAGGCATTCTCCCCCTTTGGAAGGGGAACAGATCGCAGTGCCTCCCCTCCACCCTCCGACCCACATTTACTTCCCCTTTTTTACTCTATTGTCTATCTCAGAGCTTTCCAAACTTGTCATGTCGGTGACACACTTTTTAGACACGCATCATTTCGCGACACAGTAATTCATTGTTACTAGCAAATCGGAGGTTAAACTAACCCCTTACAAGAGATACGGACACATACATAAATTGTAATGAAATGTATGGGGACACAGCATATCTCATGAAAACCTTTCATTTATATTTTTAAAAATATATGGTTTGTAAGATAATAACATACATTTCTAAGATTGTTGTCATTTATGAGTAAAAATATGTGCAAGAATTTAAAAAATTTGAATAACACCAGTAACTACTTCTTACCATTTTAATGAGATGTATGAAGTTGATGGGATGAACACAAATTTGGAATATTTGGTGGAATGTTAGCTAAAGAAAATGACAGCACCAGCACTCTCCTCCCACAGTGATAAAGTGAGGGAACAATCCCGTACACACCTACAGATAGTGCAGACTAGGCGGCTTTTCATTGATCTGCCGCGCTTAACTTTTCACATTGAACAAATTGTGTCGAGCGGTAATCGAGCAGAGGTCGAGACAGTGTTCTATCAAAAAACTGGACCCATGGAATTTCTCGAAATTGTCATTTCAGGTGCGGCCTCGTCACTTCCGCTGTTTAGACCCGATTATGCATACTGTGCATGGGCAGTACCTATATGATCCCTTGACCGTGGTGCGCATACACGGTTACAACAGAAGGGGAATGTACTAGTGCACCATAGTAATCGGCACCTTTGCTGCATAAAACTGCAAGTTCACATAGACTCAGAGGTTTCTCGTTATGTTCTCATGACACACCTACGCACTGCAGCCGACACAATAACGTGTTGCGACACAAGGTTTGGAAAGCTCTGGTCTATCTCTTAAGCCTCACCCGGTGAGACTCCTCCTAGAGTTTTTTTCTCCAGTTCACAACAAATGCCGGGGTATCGGTAGGCTATCTTTGCGTTTTGATTTGATTGTCTGTTAAAAAAAAGACAATATTCTTTATTCTTTCCATTGCAATATGGCTTCTCATTGAAATATTACACTACTGGTAAACCTCTGATGTATCGCTAAGACAGGTGACATAAGCCTTCTGTACTCGCGATGTGAGTATATGTTTGCAGTTTTAGGTGTTTTCTTTTTTCTGTTTTTGTAATGGAAGAAAACTTTCAATAAAAATGTATATTTAAAACAGAAAAAAAGAGAATATATTATGGACCAGCTATTCAAAGTAATATGTGGGGAATTGAATCTGTTAGAATTTCAGTGTATATTTTAATGTGCCAAAAGTATTCTCTGTACTGGTTCATTCTGTTCTTGTATAAACACTAATTGAAACAAAAAAAATAAGAATCTCAGCTTGCCTGTTGTTAAACATGTATGTGTTTATTACTAGAGAGAGAGAAACTAGCCAATGTGCATTCTATGCAGATGATATCCATATAGAAACAACATGTATTTGATATTGATGTCAGATAAGAACCAACTTGCCCAACCAGTCTGTCCATTTTCCAATCTAATAAAACAGCACAGTCTACCTAATTCTCTGCCTCAGGAATTTTTTAATTATCTTAAAATATTATTCTACACCCACTGTGCTGGGAGTAGGGTTGCTACCCAGCCGGTATTTTACCGGCAGGCCGGTAAAAAATTGGCTTCTGTCCAATGTTAAGTCTATGGAGGGAATGCCATGGCCGGTATTTTTTTGAAGAAAAGGTGGCAACCCTAGCTGGGAGGCCTTTCTAGGAGTCTACCACCCTTTCTGTAAAGACGTACTTAAAGTGGAACTTTCATGACTATTAATGTGCCCCCAAAATCATTTTTAACATAGCATTAAGCATATCCATACTTGTATTATCCTTAGTAAGTCCAGCATTATAAACCCCTTAAAGGAGCAGTAAACTTTTTTAAATGAAAACACATATTTTATAGAGCATTTCCTGCTGAATAAAATAAGGTCACTCCCATCGCTGTCAGGTGTTTTATTCAAAATTTATAGCAGTTTAAATAATCAGGAAGTGAATTTACTGTATTTACTTCCTGATAGTTCTACCTGACAGGAAGTGAATTTACTGTGTTTACTTCCTGATAGATCTAACTGACAGGAAGTGAATCAGAGTTTCTATCACATTCTATGGAGAACTGTATATCTCTGACTTTCCTCTCCACTGGAATCTAACAGGAAATCTAATTAGAATTTGACCACTAGAGGGCACTGCTAATCTAAAAAAACATGGGTTTAAACTGTAATAACTCTGGAAATATAAATCTCTCGGCAGTGGGAGTACCCTTATTTTACTCAATAGGAAAATCCCTACAAAATATATTTTTTTCATTAAAAAAGTTTACTGCTCCTTTAAGGACTGGGAAAATCTGAGGTGGATTTCAAGGACTGGAGCAATTTTTACCTTTTTGACTAGGTCTTTGTTCAACAGTGTTTTCCCGCTAAGGCTTTTATTCCACCCCCATACATTATTTACTGTTTTTTACACACAAATAGGGCTTTATTTTATACAACATTTACGTGTATAACCCACCATTTATTTTATTAAAATTAAATAAAACAGTAAAAAAAAAACACAATTTTTATTTTTTCTCTTGGCATTATTTTGGCGCAATGGGTTACATTTTTATGGAGACTGCATGAAAGGTATGACTGGTCAGTTGTACCTATACAATGGGCAGTTTTAAGTGGGCACTGTTCCCCCGGGTGAAAATCCCCATGTCCCTCTTTCTCTCCCTATTTTCCCACTTTTTCATTTATATGATTTGGCTGTGCATATAACTCTATTACACGGCTCCACAACAATCTCACCCCCATTATTTATTTTTTTTACACTTAAAATATTTATTTTATTAGTATATTTTTTTTTACATATGTATCCATTTTAATTTTATTAAAAAAAAAAAAAAAAAAGTTGATTTTAGCTGGTCAGAAATGGACCTGCATCCAGCCAGGCCCCAGAACCATCACTGAAGTGGTTAATACCCCCATCTACTGCATTGTTTTATTTCTCTATGTGTCTGTTCTCTGCTTCTCTCTCCCTTACTTTAATAGTAAGGAAGAGAGAGGCACAGAGCAGACACAAAGGCATTGTGCTTGACACACTACCTTATTCAATCAAAATACCAGTACATGTGACCGTTCCTGCAGCGATCACATGAACCAGCAGAAGTGACAAGCGCTGGGACTGAATGCTCCGGTCCCGGATAGTTCAGTCTCAGCCTGCAATGAATGATAGCAGCATGCACGGAGGCGCTCTGCTATCATTTATCCCATGACGTGGCAGGACCGTCATGGATCCTTAACCCCCTTAAGAACTGCAGCCAGAACTTAAGGAGCACGGACCTTTTTTTTTTTCATGCGGTCAGCTTCAGGGTTCCCCGAATGGCATGCAGCTTTGCGGGGAGCCCTGAATTCAATGACGTACATGTACATCCTTGGTCCTTTAGGGACCTCAACCCCGTGATGTACATGTACGTCATGGGTCATTAAGGGGTTATGGGAAGTTTACCCACGACGGTCCTGGCACATCATGGGCCATTAAAGGGTTAATAAATGTAACTTCTTCAGATACACATTGACAGGGATCTTACATGAAGGCATGTGTGCATCTGTGCTGTCTGTCCCTATTGTACCTTAAGGTACAATGCTTCTCCCCTTAGCCAATCATAGAGGAGACATGGACAGACATCTTGCTGAAGAGGCATCTGTGCGTCTGCGCTATTGTCTGCTGTTTCATTAATATCCACTTTAACACATCACATCTGAGTTTTCAATCCTCTGACTTTATATCAGTAGTGATGGCCAAGGTGAGGCCATCCAGCTGCTGACCATCTACAAGCTCCAATGGCTGGCTGGGGATGGTGCGAGTCATAGTGTTACAGCAGCTGGAGGGTCTCATGTTGACCCCCAATGTTTACATCATGCCTCCTGTTCTAGTAATCATTTTGTTTCTGAAACATTTTTCCCCCCGGAACTATATTAAATCACCTAACATAGTTAAAGGTTTCTATCACCACTCTCACTCTCCTCCCACAAAACATACAAATTAAGTTACTTTAGACTCCCTTGTTAGTCTTAGTCATGAAGGCTGTGCACCACTTTATTGGCTCTTCTCTGAACTGCTTCCAGTTTATTAATGTCCTTCTGGAGCTCTCTAGAACTATGCTCAATACTCCAAGTGAGACCTTACCACTGTTCTTTAGAGAAGTATTAATGCCTCTCTTCCTGGTGCTAATGCCTCATCCTTTATAACCCAGTGTATGGCTAGCTTTCCCCACTGCAATACTGCATTGCTTGCCTACATTCAACATGAAATAACTCCCAAATCCCTTTCCTCTGATTCTTTTGCCAGAAAGCAATTTGAGGCTGAAGTTGGCGGTATTAACCCCTTCAGTGCTGGGGGCAGGATAATTGTAGGTCCCATAATGACGTACTGGCAGCAACATGCCTTATTTTACAAAATAAATGTAATCAAGATCAAAATATAAAATTGCACAGACATATTTATAAACACATCTGCTGCAGTTTAAACAAACAGTAATGGGATTTGTTTTTGTTGTGGAGCAATTTAATACTCTCACACTCTCTGATCAAGCAAAAAGTAAGAACATTGGGAAGGAAAGAGGGGCATGGAGGATTTTCAGCCCAGAGGGACAATGCAGCCCTAAAACTGCCCATTTTGTAGGTATGAATGACCGGACATACCTTTCATGTTCTCTCCATAAAAATTAACCCATTGTGCCTACATGAACAAAAGAGAAACAATAAAATTGTTGTGTTTTTCATTTTTTTTCATTGTTTTCTTTATTTTTAATTAAATAAATGGTGGGTTATCCATAGAAGTGTGGTCTCAGAAGAAAGCCCTTCTTGTGCATGAAAAAACAGTATATTATTTTTGTAGCTTGAATAAAAGACTTTAAAGCAGTGGTTCTCAACTCCGGTCCTCGGGACCCACTAACAGGCCAGGACCTAGGGATTTCTCTGCTAGAGCACAGGTGTGGTGATCAAAGGCTCATTCAAATTGATTAATTCACCTGTGCTCTATCAAGGAAATCATATGATCAGAGGCTCATTCACATTGATTAACTCAACTGTGCTCTAACAAGGAAATCATGTGATCAGAGGCTCATTCACATTGATTAACTCACCTGTGTTCTAACAAAGAAATCATGTGATCAGAGGTTCATTCACACTGATTAACTCACCTGTGTTCTAACAAGGAAATCATGTGATCAGAGGCTCATTCACATTGATTACCTCACCTGTGCTCTAACAAGGAAATCATGTGATCAGAGGCTCATTCACACTGATTAACTCACCTGTGCTCTAATAAGGAAATCATCAAATCCTGACCTGTTAGTGGGTCCCGAGGACCGGAGTTGAGAACCACTGCTTTAAAGGGATAGTAATACTTGCAAATTACTTATCCCCATATTGTAGCTTTGTTAAAAAGAAATGTATTGCCCCCAGTGTCATCTCTCAAACCCTTATGGTTTGAGAGAAGATAGCGCTCAAAGTCCCCCTCCTTTCCCCTTCCCTGACTGAACGCTGAACGCTGACTGCAGGGATATCCGGTATTACTTGCATCAGGTGGCTCTGCAGCATTGCCGAGATCGCATCTATAAAAAAGAAATCTTTCACTAAAACGGTCTTCTACGTGTGCTTACAAACCAAGCACAAACCAAGCACACGTAGAAGACCGTTTTAGTGAAAGATTTCTTTTTTATAGATGCGATCTCGGCTCAGCTGAAGAGCCGCCTGATGCACATAAGACTGTTGTACGACAGCTTCCCCTGCAGTCAGCATTCAGTCAGGAAAGGGGGAGGGAGGGGGGAACTTTGAGCGCTATCATCTCTCAAACCATAAGGGTTTGAGAGATGACACTGGGGGCAATACGTTTCTTTTTAACAAAGCTACAATATGGGGATTAGTAATTTGCAAGTATTACTATACCTTTAAGGGAAAACACTATTGAACAAAGACATAGTCAAAAAGGTCAGAATTACTCCGATCCTTAATTGCAATCCACCTCAGATTTTCCTGGTCGTTAAGGGATTAACAGACTGAATTTTTCTTGAAAAATGAAAGGAGGCAGTAACACAATGGTATTGGATACTAGTTCATCACTGGTGCTAATTATTTACCTAAAAATATAACATTTGCTAAAAATCCTACTGTCAGATGCGCTGCATTTGTCCACCGGTTCTTATTTTGGTACAAACCAAATGCATTAGAGTGAATACATGACAGTTCCCCAAATTTCCATTGATTTTAAAGGGGTCTTTCAACCACTGGAATTCTAGAGAGTTCGCTAAAGTACTCTCTCTCAATGTGTTGGATAACTATCTAGTATAATTAATACCTGCCATACCAGGATACTTTCACTATCACTTTTTTCCAGAGAGAAAAGTGAATATATCCTAAACCAGGGATAGCAAACCTATGGCATGGGTGCCACCACTGGCACCCAGAGGCCTTTATGGAGGCACTCGGCAAGATAACCAGCTATACCAGTCTTTGTCATCTGACATTTTTCCTGAGTGTGAGTGAGGCTGCAGGCGCCCTGGGAAATGGATCTTCCCCTCCCTCCACCAATAGTGTCTGGATTGGCTGACCTTTCCATTCCTATTATCACGTGATTCCTGGGTGTTCATTCCCTCCCATCGCAAATCTTTTCTTTCATTCCTATTACAAGTCACATGGGGCCATTTACTTCTCCAACAGAAATATGTAGTGCGTATTGTGGGAGCTCAACAGAGAAAAAATAGCAAAACGTCTTGCTTGAGTGAGCACACTGCGAAAAGCGTATTTTACAATATATATGATTTTAGCAAAATGAGCAACGAGTTTCACTGTTTTATTAAACTTTTTTGCCAGTATATATATAATAGGCCACTTCTTTATGATTTTCCGGTTGCGATCTTGGTTACATATGTTAAGAGGATACCTCCATTTATATCAAGTGGATCTGCAACTTCCCAAGCAGAGCAGGATTAAAGGAATAGTAATGTTTCACAAGAACAGCAGCTCCAATTAATCGTCATAGCATTTGTGCCATAGAGCGTGTTATTTCAATACTGTCAGAGTTGTAGTTCAAGGGTAATTGAATGATAAAGTATCCCCCTCCCACCCCTTTTACCTAGTGTAACACCTCCCCTCAGATATGGAATCTGGTCTCTTGATTGGACAGGTCACAGCAAGGGACAATCTTCTTACTGTGAGAACAATAAAAGCCCGGCCCCCATTGACAGGTTTTTTCCTGTATGTTAATTGAAGATTGTCCTTCTCTGTGATCCATCTGGACAGTCTTGCTGCTCTGAGGTGAGCAGTGTTACATCAGTAAAAGGGGTGGGAGGGGGATACTTTATCACTCTATTACTCTTGTACTACAACTCTGACAGTATGAAATAACACTCTCCATGGCCCAAATACTATGAAGATTAATTGGATCTGCTTTTATTGTGAAACATTACTATCCCTTTAATCTCTCCGACTGCACTATAGCCAGGTTACCCATCACCATCGTGAGTAGGATTCTTGCATTTATTTATACATTGTGTATTGCTGTATTACACTATTGAATGCCTTCTTTGATTGTATTTCTATGTAACCAAACCCAGTTTGGCTAGTCTCTCTTTATTTCTCAGATCATTCAATCCCTTTAATAGTTTTGTTGCACGTTTCTGCAGTTTTTCCAACTCAATAATGTATTTTTTAAGAATTGGTGCCTAAACTTGTACTCCATATTCTAGATGAGACCTTAGGAAGGATTTATATAGAGGTAGAATTATATTTTCATCCCATGCAACATTACCCCTTTTTATGCAGGCTGGTACCCTATTTGCTCTTGCAGCAGCTGAGTGACTCTGCACACTGCTGTGAAGTCTATTGTCTATCAGTTCTTCTAAATCTTTCTCTAATGAGGATGCCCCAAGTTGATTCCCATTTAGTGTATATGCAGCATGTTTCTTTGTTCAGCCCGAATGCAAAACATTTACATTTATCTATATTAAACCTCATCTGCCATGTTTGCGCCCTTTCATTCAGTTTATCCAAATCTTTCTGCAGAGAAAATGTATCTTTCTCTGTATGTATTTCCTTATATAGCTTAGTGCCATCAGCAAAGTTTCAATTCCCACTTCTAGATCATTAATAAACAAATTAAAAAGCATTAGGCCCAGGATTGAACTCTGTAGCATCCCACTTACAACTTTAGATCAACTTGAAAAGGTTCCATTTACAACAAATCTCTGCCATCTATCATTTAACCAGTTCTCTATACATGTACAGATAACACCTCCCAAACTGATGTCTTTTAATTTCTGCAGTAATCTGTTGTGAGGCACTGTGTCAAAGGCTTTTTCAAAATCCACATATTTTACATCAACAACAATACACTTGCCCAGATTGCTACTTACCCTTTCATCAAATGCAAGTAAATATGTTTATATGATCTATTCTTCATAAAACCACGTGGCTCCTTACGTTGTTGGTAATTACATAGTTCTGAATACCATAGGTTAGTAACCCTTCTAATATCTTAAGCACAACAGAAGTCAAGCTCACAGATCAATAATTACCTGGTTTAGATCTTGTTCTCTTTTTAATAATGGTACTGCGTCTGCTTTCCTCCAATTATAGGGGAATGTAACACTCTCCCTGTAACACTGAATGCTCTGTGTGATGTAATACAATATTACATTCTATTTGCAGTACTGAATGCCCTGTGAGATGTAATACAATATTACATTCTATCTGCAGTATTGAATGCTCTGTGTGATGTAATACAATGTTACCCTATCCCTTCAGCACCGAATGCTCTGTGTGATGTAATACAATATTACATTCTATCTGCAGTATTGAATGCTCTGTGTGATGTAATACAATGTTACACTATCCCTGGCGCACCAAATGCTCTGTGTGATGTAATACAATGTTACACTATCCCTACAGCACTGAATGCTCTGTGTGATGTAATACAATATTATATTCTATTTGCAGTACTGAATGCCTTGTGAGATGTAATACAATATTACATTCTATCTGCAGTATTGAATGCTCTGTGTGATGTAATACAATGTTACACTATCCCTTCAGCACCAAATGCTCTGTGTGATGTAATACAATGTTACACTATCCCTACAGCACTGAATGCTCTGTGTGATGTAATACAATATTATATTCTATTTGCAGTACTGAATGCCTTGTGAGATGTAATACAATATTACATTCTATCTGCAGTATTGAATACTCTGTGTGATGTAATACAATGTTACACTATCCCTCCAGCACCGAATGCTCTGTGTGATGTAATACAATATTACATTCTATCTGCAGTATTGAATGCTCTGTGTGATGTAATACAATGTTACACTATCCCTGGCGCACCGAATGCTCTGTGTGATGTAATACAATGTTACACTATCCCTACAGCACTGAATGCTCTGTGTGATGTAATACAATGTTACACTATCCCTACAGCACTGAATGCTCTGTGTGATGTAATACAATGTTACACTATCCCTACAGCACTGAATGCCTTGTGAGATGTAATACAATATTACATTCTATCTGTATTACTGAATGCTCTGTGTGATGTAATACAATGTTACACTATTCCTTCAGCACCGAATGCTCTGTGTGATGTAATACAATATTACATTCTATCTGCAGTATTGAATGCTCTGTGTGATGTGATACAATGTTACACTATCCCTGGCGCACCAAATGCCCTGTGTGATGTAATACAATGTTACACTATCCCTACAGCACTGAATGCTCTGTGTGATGTAATACAATGTTACACTATCCCTACAGCACTGAATGCTCTGTGTGATGTAATACAATATTACAATAATACAATATTAGTTTCTATCTGCAGTATTGAATGCTCTGTGTGATGTGGTACAATGTTACATCAACCATGCAACACTGAATGTAATACAAGGTTACACTCTCCTTGCAGCACTGAATGTCCTGTGCAATTTCTTGTTTACAATGTACATTTTTATGTATATCTTTATTTCATGTTCCCTGACAGAAAGCTCTCTGCAAATAGATCCAGGTAGTTCATGTCAGAGGTATAAATGTGTGCAAAAATAGGAGAAAATGACCAAAAAATAATAAAACATACAGGCAATTTCACTTTACATGTTAAATACTAGCAGGATATCTAAAGTTAAAATTAAGGTTACTGGAGGAGATTTATAAAACTGGAGTTAAAGGAAAAGAAGCTTTAAAATGGATGTAAAATTGTTGCTCCTAATTATAAAAGTATTAACAAACTAGGAGGACATAACGCTGTGTAATATATTTTTTCTAAAATGTAGTAAGGAAGTTTGTAAAAAGTGGTGCCGTGAATTTATAAAGAAACATCTCTATTTGTGACAATTATTATTTAAAGGAGCAGTAAACATTTTTCTATGAAAACACATATTTTACAGAGCATTTCCTGCTGAATAAAACAAGGTCACTCCCACCGCTGTCAGATGTTTTATTCAAACTGTATAGCAGTTCAAATAATCAGGAAGTGAATTTACTGTGATTACTTCCTGATAGTTCTAACTGACAGGAAGTGACTCAGCAGTTTCTATCACATTCTATGGAGAACTGCATGTCTCTGACTTACCTGACTTTCCTCTCCAAATCTAATTAGAATTTGACCACTAGATGGTACTGCTAATGTAAAAAAACATGGGTTTAAACTCTCAGCAGTGGGAGTACCCTTATTTTACTCAATAGGAAAATCTCTACAATATATATATATATATATATATATATATATTTTTTTTTTTTTTTAATTTACTGCTCCTTTAACGCCGTGTCTGGCCTGGTCTTATTCTTTATGGTCACCACATTTATAAAAGTACCTAGAATATGTTATAAATACCAACATTCATAATAAGGTATTAGGACATTTTACGGATCCGTTTGCGAAAACAAATAAGAATACTTTTTATAAATTTCCCCCTTTATTCCTTTAAAGCAGCAGTTATGTTAACCAAACAGAGCAGTTCCAATGAATCTTCATAGTATTTGGGTAGGGTGATCAGACCTCACCTTTAACCGGGGACACATATGAAAAATACATACTGCAGGGCTGCTTGATTTCAGTGCAGTCCTGAAATATGCCTATTTCCTATGTGTCCCGGTTAAAGGTGAGGTCTGGTCAGCCTATATTTGGGCCATGTAGCTCAGTATTTCAATACTGTCCGTGTAGTAGTTCAAGAGTAATTGAATGAGAAAGTATCACCTCCCACCCCATTTTGCTGATGTAACTCTTCTCTGCAAGCCGGTCCGGATGGAGCGCAGCGAGGGACAATCTTCACTGAGCATAAGGAAAAACCTACTCTCCTTTGTTGAGGTGGCAGGGTTTTCTTTATGCGCAAAGCAATAAGTTTGTCCCTCACCGTGAGCTATCCTGTCCGATGACCGGATTCCACATCTGAGGGGAGACGTCTTATCCTATGTAAAAGGGGTGGGAGTGGGATACATTCTCATTCAATTACCTTTGAACTACTACACAGAAGATATTGAAATACAGTGCTACATGGTCCAACTTCTATGAAGATTAATCAGAGCTGCTGTGTTTACATTACTTTCCATTTAAATTGTTATTAATGTCCACAAAAAAGTTTTTTTTTTTTGCATTTAGAAGAGCTTAAAAAGCTGACCTGAATGCAAAAAAATGTATCTCTCAAACCGCTATGGTTTAACCCCTAGAGTGCCAGCTACTTACGCCGTACGAGTGGACACAGCTGTACCTGCTGTGCCACGCTCGTACGGCGTAAGAAAGAAATGCGGTCACTGCATGAGCCGGTATAACCGGCATGCAGTGGCCGCATTAAAAAAAAAAAAGCCCCTGGCACTCATGGGGAGGCATGAGGATCACTCCTCATGCCTCCCCAGTTATTGATCTCCCAGCCGATCGGGCTGGGAGATCAATACACACAAAGGAGAAACAAAGTTTCTCCTTCCCCCTCTCTCCTACCCGAACTTCCGGGTAGGAGTGGGCGGGACCGGGGGAATCCTCCAAACGTCATCGGTGACATGGTCACCGATGACGTTAGGGAAGTTTCCCCGATCCTGTTCACTCCTACCGGTGGTAGGAGTGAAGGGCAGGAGAGCTCTTGCTCTCCTGCGGTCGCACCATTGATCTCCCAGCCTATCGGCTGGGAGATCAATGACTGGGGAAACACCAGGAGGGGTCCTGATGTCCCCCACGAGGTCTGAAATGTCTTAAAAAAAAAAAATAAAAAAAATAATAAAATTAAAGTAACCCTGTGAGTGCCACAGGGTCCCAGCACATTGCTTTGCAATGTGCTGGAGACCCCTGTTGCACTCACAGGGTCTATTCTTTGGGGGGGATTTTTTTTTTTTTTTAAGACCTCATTGGGGGGATCAGGGGGGATCCTGATGCCCCTCAATGAGGTCTATAATTAGAAAAAAAAAAAAAAAAAATGTAACCCTGTGTGTGCCACAGGTGGGGGTCCAATGCACCCCCCCCTCCTGTGGCACACACAGGGCTTTTATCATTATTTTGTTACCAGAGATTGTTGGGGGGCCATCAGGATTGCTCCTGATGGCCCCCCAACAAGCTCTGATTACAAAGTAATGATAAAAAAAAAAATTAACCCTCTGAGTGCCACAACGGTCCAATGCATTGCTTTGCAATGCGCTGGAGACCCCGGTGGCACTCACAGGGACACTTTTTTTGATAACTTTTTTTTTTTTTTTTTTGTAAGACCTCATTGGGGGGATCAGGGGGCTTTGTATACCCCTCAATGAGGTCTATAATAAAAAAAAGTAAATAAAAAAAAAATTAACCCTGTGTGTGCCACGGGGGGGGGGCAATGCAGCCCCCCTTCTGCGGCACACACAGGGCTTTTATCATTACTTTGTTATCAGAGATTGTTGGGGGGGGTCATCAGGATTGGTCCTGATGGCCCCCCAACAAGCTCTGATTACCAAGTAATGATAGAAAAAAAATTAACCCTCTGAGTGCCACAAGGATCCAATGCATTGCTTTGCAATGCGCTGGAGACCCTTGTGGCACTCACAGGGTCACTCCGTTTGTGGACATATATATTTTTTTTTACTAAGACCTCATTGGGGAGGGATCAGGGGGTCCTGATGCCCCTCAATGAGGTATATAATAAAAAAAAATAAATTAAAAAAAATTTAACCCTGTGTGTGCCACTGGGATAGGGGTTCAATGCAGACCCCCTTCCTGTGGCACACACACAGGACTTTTTATCATTACTTTGTGATCAGAGCTTGTTTGGTGGCCATCTGAATACAAAGTAACGATAAAAAAATTAACCCTTTGTGTGCTACAGGGGCCCAATGCATTGCTTTGCAATCCACCGGACACCCCTGTGGCACCCAAAGGATTATTTTGTTTTCCCCTTTTATTTTTTATTTAGACCTCATTGTATGGGTTCTGATGCCCCCAACGAGGTCTACACAAAAATATTGGGGGAAAAGCCCCAAAAAATGCACGTGCCACAGGGGGGGTCTGACGCAGTGCTTTGCAATACGTTGGACCCCCTGTAACACACACACACACACTTTTTTTTTTATTATTATTCTGTTTTTAGACCTGGATGGGGGACACCAGGAATGTTCCTGACACCGCCTCCCCAACGAGGTATGAATACAAAATAATAATTAAAAAAAAACAACTCTTTGTGTGCAACAGAGGGTCCAACGCATTGCTTTGCAGTGCATTGGGCACCCTTGTGGCATGCACAAAAAATGCCTCCGATTCCCCCCCCACACATACACATGTACCGTATTCCCCTGCCTGGTTCCACAGCCAACTGGCAGTCCCATTCCCCAGCCTGACCCCCAGCCTGTTTCCACTGCCTATTGGTAGACTCAAAGTACCAGTATGCACTAGATTCAGGCTGGGAATCAAACTTTGTATGAGGGGGACATACAGTGCACACTGGTAGTCACAGATCTCCCATACACACTCTCAGACACTGCCCCACCATCTCCACCATCCTTGCTCCTCTGCTCATACCCACACACACTGCCTAATCCCTCACCCTCCCACACTGTTACACTGGTAGTCACAGGTCCGCACGTACACTGGCTGACGCCCTAGCTTCTTTCATCTGTTAGCCATAAAATCACACATACACTGTTTGCTTTCCCATTCCTATTTCACTGGTAGCTACACTCCTGTCACTCAAATTGGTATGTCAACCCACAGCAGTTGAGTACCATTTTTCTTAGGCTGGCAAGAAGTCCTCCTAGGAAATCCCACGCCATTGAACCATTTTAGTATCTTTGAAGTGACTGAAGTGTAAAAGAAATGTTTGTTTGTTTTCCTGTAGCACCACATTCTGGAAATAGTTGTGCCAACTAACTTAGGGGTAAAAAGGCAAGTGACCCCTCATTAGATGCGGCATGTTGTCTTCTTTCCAAAATGGTATAGTTTATCTACCTTTTCTTCACTTCTGAAGGTGTTATAGCCATTTTCGTAGAGGCAAGTCAGGTTTGAGAAAATGTTAGAAACATCAGTTTGTAGTAGGTGTAGTTTTCTACTTCTAGCACTCCCTAAGGTAGTTCAGCTCATACCAATGGGGTGTCGTTTGACTCCTAAGAGCTTTAGCTAACGAATGCAGTTGAAAATTCCATGGTTTTCACAGAGCTCCATACATTTGAAGGGGCAGAAATGTAAGAAAATGCCTTTTTTTTCATTAGCGCCACCTCCTGGAAGCATTTGTGCATGCCAGCCTTTGGGTATGAAGGCAAGTGACCCCTCATTAGATGCGTCAGGTTGTTTTCTTTCCAAAATGGCATTGTTTTCTACCTTTCCTGCATATCTATTATGGTTATAACCATTTTAGTGCAAGAAGATAATTTAAGAAACAAAAGTGTCAGGTTTACGTACGTGTTCCTAGCACCAACATATTGTATGTTAAGCCACACAAATGGGCTACCATTTTTCTCATGTTGGTAGCAGGTACTGAATACAGCAGGAAATGTTATGGTTTTCAAAGATTTTAGTATCTTTGAAGTGGTGGAAATGTAAAAAAAACATGTATTTATTCCCATAGCGCCACCTTTTGGAAATATTTGTGCACTTCAGCCCAGGGGTAGAAAGGCAAGTGACCCCTCATTTGATGCGGGAGAATGTCTACTTTCCAAAATGGTATACCTTTTATACCTTTCCGTCATTTCTCTAACAGTTATGAACATTTTAGTACAAGCAGCCATTTTCGAAGAAGCAAACAGGTAGGTGTAGTTATGCTTTTCTGGCACCCCTAAGGTATGTCGATTCATTCCAATGGGGTGTCATTTTTCTCCTAAGAGCACTAGCTAATGAATACAGTTGGAAATTCCATGGTTTTCACAGATTTCCATACAGATGAAGGGGCAGAAATGTAAGAAAATGCCATTTTTTTCCTATAGTGCCACCTTCTGGAAGCATTTGGGCACAACAGGCTTGGGGTAAGAAGGCAATTCACCCCTCATTAGATGCGGCAGGTTGTCTTCTTTCAAAAATGGTATGGTTTGTGTAGCCTTTCTTCACTTCTCTAGTTGTTATAACCATTTTTGTACAGACAAGTAATGTTTGAGAAAATGTTAGAAAAATTAGTGGTTGCAATAGGTGTAGTTTGGTACTTGTAGCGCCCACTAAGGTAGGGGAACTCATACCAATGAGGTGTCATTTTTCTCCTAAGAGCACTAGCTAATGAATACAGTTGGAAATTCCATGGTTTTCACAGATTTCCATACAGATGAAGGGGCAGAAATGTAAGAAAATGCAATTTTTTTCCTATAGTGCCACCTTCTGGAAGCATTTGGGCACAACAGGCTTTGGGTAAGAAGGCAATTCACCCCTCATTAGATGCGGCAGGTTGTCTTCTTTCCAAAATGGTATGTTTTGTGTAGCCTTTCTTTACTTCTCTAGTTGTTATAACCATTTTTGTATAGACAAGTAATGTTTGAAAAAATGTTAGAAAATTTAGAGGTTGTAGTAGGTGTCTTTTTGCACTTCTAGCATCCCCTGTGGTAGGTGAACCCATACCAATGGGGTGTCATTTTTCTCCCAAGAGTACTAGCTAATCAATATAGTTGTAAATTCCATGGTTTTCCCAGATTTCAGTACTGTTGAAGTGGCAGAAATGTAAGAAAATGCAATTTTTTTCCTATAGTGCCACCTTCTGGAAGCATTTGGGCACAACAGGCTTGGGGTAAGAAGGCAATTCACCCCTCATTAGATGCGGCAGGTTGTCTTCTTTCCAAAATGGTATGGTTTGTGTAGCCTTTCTTTAATTCTCTAGTTGTTATAACCATTTTTGTATAGACAAGTAATGTTTGAGAAAATGTTAGAAAATTTAGAGGTTGTAGTAGGTGTCTTTTTGCACTTCTAGCATCCCCTGTGGTAGGTGAACCCAAACCAATGGGGTGTAATTTTTCTCCCAAGAGCACTAGCTAATGAATACAGTTGTAAATTCCATGGTTTTCACAGATTTCAGTACAGTTGAAGGGGCAGAAATGTAAGAAAATGCCATTTTTTTCCTATAGTGCCACCTTCTGGAAGCATTTGGGTACCACAGGCTTGGGGCAAGGAGGCAAGTTACCCCTCATTAGATGCAGCAGGTTGTCTACTTTTCAGAAATATATAGTTTTATATAGTTATTCCACTGTTTTAGGGTAGTTTTACCACAAAAACCCTAGAATGTGCATTTTAGTTTATAAAGTTGAAAATGTCATTTTGCGCTGCTGGTGATTAGGGCTCTGCGCTAGCCTTGGACTTAGGTAAAACTATACAAATTTGGTATTTTTTTACTCGGGGGACTCTGGGCTTTTTCAAATAATTGAAACTTTTTCAATCAAGGTAAATGTTTTTGATACATAGTATGTGATTTTAGCAAAATGAGTAAATTTTCACTCTTTTTGTCATTATGACATCATAGCTTTTTGCACGATGTAAAATTCTCTTCATGTAAGGTATCACGAGAAAGCTCAATTCGTTCTGAAAAAAACAATATATAGTTTTCCATATTTAACTAAAAATCCCCAGAGGAAATCAAGCCTAAACGGAAGGATAGCAAAAATGTTGAAAAAGTGTCTGGCCTGCAGGGTTCAGAAAATGGCCCGAGCCTCTGGCACTGAAGGGGTTAAGAGATACAGGCGTTTAACCCTTTGAGTGCCAGAGGGGATAAGCAATGCATTGCTTTGCAATGCATTGTGTACGCCTCTGGCACTCAAAGGGTTAAAGTTTGATCTCTCCTACTGATAGCTGTAAAGCTGTCAGCAGGAGATCCGTGTCAGCCGACACTGAGGCGCTTGACCAGAGCCCCGATCTCGTTATTTACCACGAATTCCTTCATTGGAATGGTCTAAACCATATACAACTAGAAAGTTAACAGCGGAAATCATGTCTTAACTGATGGATAGCAAAAAAATACTGAAAATGTGTCTGACCAGCAGGGTACAAAAAATTCCCCAAGCCTATGGCACTGAAGAAGTTAACAGGAATGTTTATATATTCCCTGTGGTGCAGTCGGTTTACTCCAGAATATTACAAGTTTACTGTTATAAATATGGGCCATCAGGGGAGATTTATAAAAAGTATTTTTGTGCATTTTTGTGAACGGATCCTTAAAAATGTCCTTATTCCTTATATTGAGTGTTGGTAATTATAAAGTATTCTGGTTACATTTATAATTGTGGTGACCATAAAGAATAAGTACATGTCAGACACAGCCTTAAAGGGATAGTAATACTTAAAATGTAAAAATAAATATGTTGTGGGGTTTATCTCCCTGAGTAAAACAAGGGTACTCCCACTGCTGAAAGGCGTTTATTCAAAAGTTATTAAAGCTCAAAGTTGAAATTTTTAGGTGCAATATCACAGTGGCCTGAAATTGTACAGTGGCGCTCTTGCTACACCATCCTATGGACAGCTCTGGTCCCGGGACCATAAATCTCCATAGGATGGTGTAGCAACAGCACCACTGTACAATTTCAGGCCACTGTGATATTGCACCTAAAAAATTCAACTTTGAGCTTTAATAACTTTTGAATAAAACACCTTTCAGCAGTGGGAGTACTCTTGTTTTACTCAGGGGGATAAACCCTACTACATATATTTTTTTCATTTTAAGTATTACTATCCTTTTAAATATTTCTTTATAAATTCGCTGAGCCACTTTTTACAAACTTCCTTATTCTATATATATATATATATACACTAGTATGAAAGCCCGTATACACTGGCTAAAGTGCACCCAGCTGCCTCGGCTGCTGCCCCGGAGCCGGGAGCAGAGACAAGACGTGAGCCGCCCGGAGCAGGGTAGCGCATTCGATGCGTCTCTACTGAGCATGACTGCAGTCATGCACAGTAGAGACTTGCCGAACGCGCTGATCCGTAGTGGGGAGCTCCAGACGGCTCACATCGAAGCTCCCTGTGTGCGAAACCACACATATACAGTAGAGACTCTGTAGTGCACATGTGTGGTTACGGCTCACAGTGAGCGACACATTCTACCACTTTATGTTATAAGGATATATATTTAAAAAACATAGTACACAGCGTTATGTCCTCCTAGGCAGTCGTTATTGGTTTTATAACTACCTCTGACAATCCAGGTGCCTTATTAACGCTTCTTTTCCATTAGCTTCACTTTTATAAATCTCCCCCGTTGTGTATACTCCTTCCCTTGAATGAATACATACTTCTAAATTTACATGACAATGGGGAAGATTCACTAAGTGGTATTAAAGTGTTAGTAATGTCCAAAAAAATGCTTTTTGCATATAGAAGAGCTTAAGAAGCTGAGCTATATGCAAAAAAACGTATCTCTCAAACCGCTATGGTTTAAGAGATACGGGCGTTTAAAGTTCGCTGTCTCCTAGAGACAGCTGTAAAGCTGTCAGCAGGAGATCCGTGACGGTCGACATGGTGGCGCTTAAGAAGTGCCGCAATCTCGTTATTTACCACAAATCCCTTCATTGTAATGGTCTAAAACGTGTGCCTGAACACCAGGCACACGTTTTAGACCATTCCAATGAAGGGATTCCTTGTAAGTAACGAGATTGCGGCATTTCTCAAGCGCCACTGTGTTGACCAACACGGATCTCCTGCTGACAGCTTTACAGCTGTCAGTAGGAGAAATCAAACTTTAAACGCCCGTATCTCTTAAACCATAGTGGTTTGAGAGATACGTTTTTTTGCATATAGCTCAGCTTTTTACGCTCTTCTATATGCAAAAAAAAACTTTTTTACTAACACTTTAAAGAGGTGATAAAGAAGTGATAAAATGGAGATGACTTCTCCAGGGATATCACTTCTCCAGTTCCTATGTTATTCTGTAGAGGCTATGTACAAAGCAGAAGAAATCTCAGTGCATTGGCTCCATAGAATAACATAGGAACTGGAGAAGTGATAAACTGGAGAAGTCATCTCCATTTTATCACCTCTTTATCACCGCTTAGTGAATCTCCCCCATTGTGAGAACTGTCCCAGAGAGTTACGATTCACTGGAGAGAATTCAGTATTTGCCCCAGAGTCACTCCAATTCTCTTTAGTCCATCAGCCTCCCCATGCATCACACGATCTGTCCTTTCCAGTTACTGTTAGATAAATGTTCCCAGTGTTTCTGAACACAGGTTTCCCACCCGCATTATTAAACGAGGTGAATGCGTCAGGCCTCCAGAACACCCTGTCCTTACTGGTTTTATGGCAGATGACTCTATTATCTCATTTGCAACTTTAAACTGATAATTACACGTTAGGACGTTATTAATGTTAATTATTATGTTTAGCAAGGCTGGCACTGCTGTTACCCATCCCCGCCAAATTATATATGGCTGATTTGTGTGACTGATTACGTCAAAGCTTCAAATGAGATAATAGAGTCATCTGCTGAACGGACTATGAAATCTACAGACTTGTATTGTGTTTCCATTTGACCTTATAATATCCATCATTACTGCCACTGATAATCACTTCTTACCAGTGCTTAACCCCTTAACGACACTTGACGGTCATAGTACATCATGGGTAAATCTGACTGAATGACCCATGACGTACTATGACCGTCATGGAATTCTGGGCTCCCCCCACGGCTGCACGCCGTTCTGGGAGTCCGGAATAGAAATCTTAAAAAAAAGAATGCTCCGTGGTCCTTTAGTGACCATCACATGCCTGTGCGGTCGTTAAGGGGTTAAAGGGTTGCTGCATCCTAGGACACAGTTGGGATACATCTAGTAGAATGTTAACCCCTTCCCGACAATGGACTTACCAGGTACGTCCAGCAAAAACTGTCACTTAGTGACAGAGGACGTACCTGGTAAGTCACGGAAGTCCAGGTCTCCGTGCGGCTGTACGCCGTTCGGGGACTCCGGAATTATTTAGCAATTTTTTTTTTTATTAAGGGGCGTTAAGGTCACTGAGGGGTTAAATCCTTGAACGCTACTGACTTATCCAGTGCCTTGCTTTGCAATGCTTTGGAGGTGTCTTTGACATCCAAATGTTTAACCCTTTGCGTGCCAGAGGGGTGCGGAATGCATTGGAATGCATTCCGTACCCCTCTGGCACTCAAAGGGTTAACCCTTTCACTGCCAAAGTGGTCCCCAGCGCACTGCAAAGCAAAGCATTGGGGACCCCACAGTCACTCGAAGAGTTAAGGAAAGAAACTAAAACAGTCTCTTTTTTTATTTTTGTCCTTAAAGTGGACCCGTCACCTTACAAGAAGTTTAGTTAAATAAAGACAGTAGGTCCGTGCATTCTGCTAAAATGAAGGAAAACACTGGCGTAACAATAGGGGTCACACCTGAGACGGGACCCGGCACTCCAGGGGCACATCTGCCCCATGCGACCCCCCTGCCCGGCTCCCGCAGCAAGTAGGTCTGTGTCTTCTTCGGCACAGACCTCTAACAGCTGATCTCCCTCTCCGGCGCTCTAGTAATGCAGAGTGCTGGGAGATGACATCCTCTTACTGAGAACCGTGCGGGAGCTCCAGAGGTCTGTGCAGAAGGAGGCACAGACCTCTCATGCCACGCAACTAGACCACCAGGGAGATAGGAGATGGAGGTGGGTGTTCAATAGGGGCAATGTGGAGATTAGGGGTCAATGGGAAGGCAATGTGGAGATTGGGGGCAATGTGGAGATTGAGGGCAATGGGGGCAATATGGAGACTGGGGGTAGTGGGGGGCAATGTGGAGATTGGGGGCAAAGGGGGGTGCTATGTGGTTGGGGGGCCCATGGCAATTTCTGCACCAGGGCCCGGTGGCTTCTAGTTACGTCTCTGAAGGAAAATAAGCCTGGTCAAAAACATATATACATACATACAGTTTGTAGTTTAAGGAGCCACACTAACAGGACTTCTGAATGATGAAAAACATGCAATTTATTGTGTCATCAACCTTTCAGCCCCACTTTAGGCCTTTATCAAGATAGCTAAGTCAGTCCCTCACCAGTTGGCTTGATGGGACAGTCCTACAATCTCTTACTACAGTGTACAACTCCTAGCAGGGAACTGTACATAAACTAGTCTTTCAGCAGTCCTGTGGCCTAAGATTATCTTTACTCTGAGCAGCAGGGAGTTCTGCACACTTCCCCTGCTCAGGCAGAACCTGAACTCCTGCACCGCTCCACCTTGATCCTCCCTTCACTTTTCTTCATGGAAACTCAGTGGAATTCTCTTTGGCTAAGGAGGATGATGGGACAGATGAATAATCCCCAGAGCACTCTGTGGTCTGCAGTCCGGCTCTGTGGTAACTGGAGGTATGGTGAATACTAGGGTTACACGACTCGTGGTTAAGCATAGCCTCACTGGTCAGTGCTCTTGAGGGGTGGGTACTCTATTTTAAATACCAGGCCACTCCCTATAGGAGTCACTGAATCATGTAGTGCAAGAGCACTTATTTACTTCCAGCCATTTCTTATAAATCCTCAAAAAGGGAAAGTGAGCAGAAACTGAAAGGGTCATATCTTTTCCAGATAAGGAAATGTCTGTGAATGTCACAGTGTTGTTTTTCATATAAGAACCAGTCTTATTTTAGAATTACAGCTCCATATGTAGGAGGGTAGCCCTCCCCCAGGTAATGTTTGTGTGCGCAGTCCCTTTTAATGATCCCAAATCAAAGGGGGCAGGATCCCTTTAACAGTTTCCCGGTGTTGAGACCAGGAGGTAAATTAATGATTGGACATTGTGTTAAAGGGATAGTAATACTTAAGATGTAAAAAAATATATGTTGTAGGGTTTATCCCCCTGAGTAAAACAAGGGAACTCCCACTGCTGAGAGATATTTTATTAAAAAAATATAACAGCTCAAACTTGAAATTTTTAGGTGCAATATCACAGTGGCCTGAAAATGTACAGGGGTGCTGTTGATACACCATCCTATGGACTGCTCTGGTCTGTAGACCATAAATCTCCATAGGATGGCGTAGCAACAGCGCCACTGAAAATTTTCAGGCCACTGTGATATTGCACCTAAAAAATTCAAGTTTGAGCTGTTATAATTTTTTAATAAAATATCTCTCGGCAGTGGGAGTACCCTTGTTTTACTCAGCGAGATAAACCCTACAACATATATTTTTTTAACATTTTAAGTATTACTATCCCTTTAAGGAGGAGTGTATTAGGAACATGTGTTCTGTATGGGAGGCTCCATGAGAAATATTGAGACTAGGCCCAATGAGGCCTACACGCCGTTCTGGGACAAAGTGAGATAAGGAAACTAGTGTCTTCTATGGACAATGAATAATCACCCTGAGGACATTCGTTATGGTTTCTGTTGAATAAAGTTTGTCTGTAAAAATCCCTGACACACTAATTATTCAGTTGGAACATACCAAATACATGGTTACCAAGCAGGGCCCCTCCCCTGGGGAAGGAGTCAGCTGAAATTTTGGGTAGAGTATTGGGTCTATGACCCAAAAGGGTTGAGTTTCAGATCTTACCATTGCCAAAATGTAGCTACATATTTGAAGACAATTGCAACGTAATGGTCAGGGATGCTCAAAAAGGAAATACCCTGAAAGGGGATGTAGCAAGCTGTATAAGAAAATATCCTTCCCAGTTTTAGCTCACAGGTGCCATACACAGAGAAGAAATGTCCTGAAGCTCATCACACTGATTCTGCCCATCCACAAAGTTCATCCACTCCATCCATAAAGGTCAAGACAATTCCTCTCGAAACGAGAGAAGGAACTAACCAAAATGTATATTATAGATCTTTGGGTCTCATCAGTGAGGTGTAGCTGTTCTCCCTAGAACCGTTGTGAGCAACTGTCTGACCGATACTTTGTGCATGTATGTATGTATCCTTAGTTATATAGCGCCATACATGTCCCCAACGCTTTACTTGAATAGTAATACTACGATACAAAAATGCAGAACAGGGTTAAGAGCAGCTAAAGTGCAATCATTGCATAATTAGCGGAGAAAATATTTAGCAAAGGGAATCATACACTGGGAAAGTGATCCTGCCCCAAGGAGCTTACAATTCCCCATGGATTTGTTCTCCCTAATGGTTATAGGGAATCTAGATGTGGACCCCCAGCTGCACCTCATTGATGTGGCCTAGTGTTGAGCGAGCGTGCTCGGCCGATGCTCGGATCGGCTCGAGCATCGCTCTGCTCGGCACATGGCGGTACTCGTACAAGTACCGCCATGTGCTCGCCCGACATGTTCGGGTGAAGAGGATCTGTGCCGGAAGAGGCACAGATCCGAAGACGCTCCGCTGGACCACCAGGGAATGGAGGTACGGGGGCATTGCGGAGATGAAGGGGGCATTGCGGAGATGAAGGGGGACATTGTGGAAGAGGGGCATAGACTCTATGCCCCTCTTCCACAATGTCCCCCTTCATCTCCGCTATGCCCCTCTTCCACAATGTCCCCCTTCATCTCCGCTATGCCCCTCTTCCACAATGTCCCCCTTCATCTCCTATGCCATAGCGGAGATGAAGGGGGACATTGTGGAAGAGGGGCATAGCGGAGATGAAGGGGGACATTGTGGAAGAGGGGCATAGAGTCTATGCCCCTCTTCCACAATGTCCCCCTTCATCTCCGCAATGCCCCTCTTCCACAATGTCCCCCTTCATCTCCTCTATGGCATAGGAGATGAAGGGGGACATTGTGGAAGAGGGGCATAGCGGAGATGAAGGGGGACATTAACCAGGCACCCTCCGCTCATCAGAGCAGGGGGTGCCTGGTTTAATGCTCGAGTGCTCCCATTCATTTGAATGGGGCTCGGGTGCTCGGCCGAGCACTCGAGCATCAGGGGGTGCTCGGTCAGAGCACCCGAGCACCCGAGCATCGGGGTGCTCGCTCATCCCTAATGTGGCCCAAGAAGACCGAAATGTGCATCAGGGTTAGCTGCTTCTCTTGTTCAAAGAAGAAACACTTGGAACTTTGTGGTTGAACTGTGACCTGAGTAAGATCAGTGGGATTTGGTGCAGAATGTGTTGTACTTAAAGGTTTAAGACATTCTGGGCAAACCACCTAAACAAAAGGTAACACATTAAAATGTCTATTGATTTAAAGTGGGTTTTTAATCCTTTGAATGCTAAAGAGACCTCAATACAACGGTTGGCAATGCTTTGGAGACCTCTCTAGTATTCACGGACTTAAAGCGGAACTACCATGTCACAAAATGTTTAGCGTCACTAAGTCCCCTTCTGGCGACTAGCTGCTTAGTAGCGCTAGTCACCAGAATTATTACCCTATTTAATAGATATACGCTTTATTCCCCAGCTGTCAATAGCACGGAGCGCGGACATCTTGCCAGAATGACGTCCGCGTGCCTGCGCTGTCAGTCCCAGCCGGGTCTAGGAGGCGTTGCTAGGAGCCGACCGGCTCCAGCTGGGACTGACAGCGCAGGCGCGTGGACTTCATTCTGGCAAGATGTCCGCGCTCCGAGCTACTGACAGCTGGGGAATAAAGCATATAACTATTAAATCAGATAATAATTCTGGCGACTAGCGTTACTGAGCAGCTAGTCACAAGAAGAGGACTTAGTTAAGCTAAACATTTTATGACATGGTCGTTAGGCTTTAAAGACTCAATATTATTAAATGTTGTTTTCCACATATATCTTTATATGTATTGCCCATTGTTCCTGTGAAGGTGAATTTTACTGTTGGAATAAGTGGCTCTTAAATGACATAACCTGGACAGGTTTCCTTCCTACATCAGTAAGTTCTACTGTATCTACCAATGTTGAAGACATCTTAGTGCATTGGCTGCATAGAATAACATAGGAAGTGGAGAAGTGATATCACTGTCATCTCCACTTATCACCTCTTTATCGCTCCTTAGTGCATAATTCCCCATTATCTTCAATCAGCCTCAATGTCATGTCAATGGAGGACCTCCCACACATAAATTCCACCCACTTCACATGGTAATCTTCACTATTCTTTTCATGCCCTCTGGTCCTTAATCCCATAAGGACCGATCGCACTCGCTCGCGGCCGGCACTTAAGGACCACAGACCTTTTTTGTTTTTCCAAGCCAACGCATGATTTGCCAGTACCATCATGGGTTCTTAAGTGGTTAAAGGATTAAGCAGGCTCATGTCCTCTGCCAACAACTGTCATGTCCAGCTCCATGAACGCACATGACATCTGTGATTGACCAAAGATGTTATCAATTGAACAAAGGTACAAGGGCAACATTTAGAGAAGCAATAAATATTTTTAAATATTTTTAAATATTTTTATGAAAATATATATTAGAATCCTGTTGAGTAAAACAAGTGCCGAGAGATGCATATTTCCAGAGTTATTATAGTTTAAACCCTTTTTTTTACATTAACAGTGCCCTCCAGTGGTCAAATTTGAATTAGTCATTCTGTTACATTCTAATGGAGAGGAAAGTCAGTGACATACAGTTCTCCATAGAATGAAATAGAAACTGCTGAGTCACTTCCTTTCAGTTAGAACTATCAGGAAGTAAACACAGTAAATTCACTTCCTGTCAGTTAGAACTATCAGGAAGTAAACACAGTAATTCACTTCCTGATTATTTGAACTGTTATAACTTTTGAATAAAACAACTGACAGCAGTATGAGTGACCTTGTTTTGTTCAGCAAGAAAAGTTCTGTAACATATATGTTTTCATAAAAAAGGCTATTTAAAAAGGCTACTAGGATCTTCTGGCCATAGGAAGATAAGTGAGAGTTTATTAACCCTTTGAATGCCAAAGGGGTATGAAACACATTACAAAGCAATGTGTTGCATTCAAAGCACTCAAAGGCTTCAGAGTTGCCAGATTTCCATCAATTACACTGGTCTGTTGCAGCCAGAGGCATAACTAGAAGCCATCGGGCCCTGGTGCAAAAGTTGTCATGGGCCCCCCACCGACCACATTGCCCCCCCCATTGGACATCTCCACTGGACACCTCCACAATGCTCCCAATCTCCACACTGCCCCTGATCATCTACACATTGTCCCCATCTCCACATTCCCTCCACATTGCCCTCACATTGCCCCACCCCCAGTGTCCGTTTCCTACCTCCCTGGTGGTCCAGCGGTGTGGCAGTAGATGTCTGTGTCTTCTTCTGCACAGACCTCTATACAGCTGGAGCTCCCATGCAGTCTTCTCTTCAGTAATGCAGAGCGCTGGGAGATGATGTCATCTCTCTGAATTACTAAAGAACCAAAGAGGGGGGTCAGCTGCTAGAGGTCTTTGCTGAAGAAGGTACGGACCTCAGCATGTTACGGGCATCGGGCAGGGGGTCGCAAGGGGCAGCCGGGCCCCTGGAGTAAAGGGCCCGGCCTCAGGTATGACCTCAGCGACCCCTGTTGTTACGCCACTGGTTGCAGCAATATCAAGGTTACTCTGGAATGAAAAACTTTCCAACCAGACTCTTTTAAATAACAAAAAGCAAAAAGATACTTATAATTCTTAAATGGTAATTTATTTATTAAGACAAACTAATTGGAATCCCCATTATGGGTGAGCGGCGTCCAGATATCGGAGAGGTCAGTTCTTCAGCAGAACGGAAAGGAATCCCAAGGCCAGAGCGAGCGCAGCATAGCTGGATTTGATTCCATATGCGCCGCTGGTATTACATAAGTCAGTACTACAGCAAGCCACGGAAGTGGACGCCACGGACACGCCAAAGGAGCTCGCCGTACAGCTGGAGGCGCAGGTCTTAGTAATGGTGGTAGCTGAAACACTCCCTGTGGAAAACAGAATAATTCAATGTATTAGACTAAAAACGACTACTTGAGTTTATATTCACAAAGTAGAGACACTCGGAGACAAACCGACTTCCAACTGACTTAAACAGATCTTTAAATGGATAGTAGCACTTGATATGCAAATAAATATATATTGTAGCTTTTATCCTCCTGAGTAAAACAAGGTCACTCCCAGTGCCGAGAGGTGTTTTATTCAAAACATATTGCAAATCAAACTTAAATTTTTTTCTAGGTGGAATATCTCAGTGGCCTGAAATGTCACAGTGGCGTTATTGTTACATCATGTTATGGACAGCTCTGGTTAGTTGGCCATAACTCTCCATAGGATGGTGTAGCAACAGTGCCACTGTAAAATGTCAGATCATTTAGATATAATTCAAGTTTTAGCTGCAATAACTTCTGAATAAAACACCTCTCAGCACTGGGAGTGACCCTTATTTTACTCAGGAGTGTAAACAATATATGATACTTCATATTAAAGAGATAGTAATATCTATATATATAAAAGAGAAAGCCTCATTGTATAATTTATGTTTCCTCAGGACACAGAACATAATTTATGTCTCCTCAGAAGACACACACACACGAACAGAATAGCTAATTACATAATTTATGTCTCCTTAGGAGACACACACATCCAGGGGGCGGCGGTAAGGAGGAGTTACTGCTCCCATTGGGTGATTTATCATGCAGGCAGTTGGCCCGCCCCCACTATCCAGCCCGCCCACAACTTTACAACCTATCAAAAAAACAAAATGGCTGCCACTTGATCCTACACCACAGACAAACACACATACACTATCAAACTCAGAAAAGAAAAAGCACACACACACCACATCACACACACACACCACACACATATAATACTTTGACACACATACACACACACACAGTCACTCACCCTGACTCCCAGTGGCCTCAGTAGGACCTGTAGTACAGCCACTGAAGGGAAGCTGCAGCACCAAGGGAACAAAATGGCACTCAAAGGTTAAGGTAGGTCCTCATTGCTCACTTATTTCTTCACTGTCATCATTTGCCATACAACACAGAGGACAGGCAGCCATCAGGTACACACTTAACCCACTGACTGCCACAGGGTTGTGTATCACGTTTTACCCCTCAGGGAGTGTGTTCAAGCCCCTCACACTGTAAGCTTGCATTTCCCTCCCACTTCTCCTCCTTCCCAGGCCTATTACTAACACTTGTCCACATTTTGTTAAGCCCCGCCCACTTTTACTCCAGATTGCCCCATTGGGCTCTCCACATCAGCACCACATGAGTCCCCTCCAGGGACTCCACAAGTCAAAGTTCCCAGGTATGAAAACACTTCTGCGGTGTAGTTTGATTGTAATTTTATTGTAAAGTTTCCCCTCCCACCCATTGTCCCTACGTTCCTCTTCTTCCCTCACATCCGAAAGCTGGTCCTTGACCGGTCAGATCACAATAAGGGACAGACTTATTTCTGTCTGAATAAGGAAAGCTCTGACATCCCCATGATGAAGGGGAACAGGGTTTTCCTTATGATGACACAATATTGTCCCTCGCCTCGATCCGTCCGGACCGGCTCTCAGATCTGAAGGGAAGAGAAATGACGTGGGTAAAAGCAGGGATGGATTAAAGTAGGGGCTAAGGGGGCTGCAGCTCCAGGCCCACAACTGAAAATAGGCCCAGGCCAACCAGCAGCCTGGCATCTCATTGTCCACCAGAATTACTCTAGCTCCTTTATACCTCATGCTTACACTGTGCTGTATGCAGAATATAGTGCAATACCCACTAAGGTTGCCAACCAATGAATTACCTCCCCCAGAGAGCATTGCGAGGTACAGATACGCTTATTCTCACGTTTCTCCGCGTCTGTCATTTGTGCTGTCAACAGGCATGCTGGGAGTTGTAGTATACTATTGCTCTGAATCAGTTTGTTCAGTCTTACGAGTGGACTCGGTTACCCAGAATGATCTGCGCTTTGGGATGAATCCCAGCGCAGTGATTATTTGAAAGTGGCCCCATCAGCAGCAGGGTGAGAGGGTAGGGGGCAAGGCAAGATAGGGAGTATGGCGTCCTTTGTCACCGAGGTGCTTGCACATTCTGGCTGGCTGGAGAAAGAAGACCTTGGTACTAAAATTAGTCGGCTTTCCCGCAGAGTGGAGCCGGAGGAGGTAAGGTACGTAAAGGTATCCAGTGGGATTACAATGTCCGTTCAGAGGCACTTCCGTGTGTATTCACACACGTAAATATATCTGAGGCAAACCAAGACTTTTCAGAGAGTTTTTTCCAGTAACGAAAATAATTGTGCAATAACACACCTCCCAACATGGTGGACTCTCCGGTGCGTTTATTGTATAATTAGAGGTACAAATAAGAGCTTGGTATGTGGGAGAGCACGAGCTACTAGAAAAAGGAATGTGATAGTAAAATAGGGAAAGTAACTGACCCGTGCACAGTGGCGAGGAGGGTAGTAGGGTACTTGCTAGTAGAATGGTGGGCAGGGAAGCCCTTTGATTATGTGTTGGGGCACGGTGGGTCACCAGGTAAGGGAATAGTTTAGGACATTTAGGAGTAGAAAGCTGGTGACAGTGGAAGGGAGGGAAGTTGGAATAGGTCAGTGGATCTGAGTGCAGGTAAGTGGCTGCTCCTGTGTTTTTCATAGTATCCATAAAGGTTGTAATTTTGCAAACCTAAACTGGAGGCAATCACTGTATGGTATACGGTGAATTAATAAAGAAAAATATATACAGAGCCAAAATAAATCTCCCAAAGTGAACAGTAAAACATATATTTACATGTATATATTTTTCATTATTAATTCACTGTATACTCTACAGATGATCTGGGGGGCATCAAGAGGGGTCCTGATGCCCCACCACGAGTTATGACTTTTAATACAATTCAACCCTTTGAGTATAGGAATGTCTAACGCATTGCTTTTCAATGCGTTGGATACCCCTCTGGCACTCAAAGGGTTAAGCGGTTAGCTGCCTGCCCCCTCCTAAACCACAGAGTAATGTGCTTGTTTGTTTTTCTTTAAACAAAGTAGCAGTGGTGTTTGGTTGAGGAGGCAAAGGGTTATGCCCCCTTCCTCCTCCTCAACCAATCAGTGCTTTCTAGCCATGCCCCCGACAGCGAACCAGATTCCCTTAGATTCATTTATATATATACACTAGTGTAAAAGCCTGTGTACATGGGCCAAGGTCCGGATGATATTAACCCTTTGAGTGCCAGAGGGTTACGCAATGCGTTGCGTACCACTCTGGCACTCAAAGGGTTAAGAGGCTGGTCCTGCTCTACATCCTGCCGCTGGCGCAGTCATTCACTGTAGAGACTGGACGAAAGCACAGAATGCTCCCAGCACAGAACTCACACCATTCCGTGCTCCCAGCATTCAATGCTCCCAGCACAGAACTCCCAGCATTCCTGCTCCCAGCATTCCATGCTCCCAGCATTCCATGTGTTTGGGCAGTCTCTACTGAGCATGATGGCTTCTGACAAACATTCTAGAGAATTATTATATAGGATATGTATATATATATATATATATATATATATATATATATATATAACTTTATATGGAACCACACAGTATACGCAGCACCTTACAACAATAGTATGTTACAATAAATAAATTGGGATAAAATAAGTGTCACAGTCACAGAAACAATAGATGAGAAGTCCCTGGCCCATGGCACTTCCATATATTATATATATATATATAGATATAGAGAGAGAGATCTATATATATATATATATATATATATATATATATATATATATATATATATATATATATATATATATATATATATATATGTGTGTGTGTATATCCTGAGAGCCCTATGGATTTTGCCTTTCAGATACATGGAGGTGGATATGACAGATGCTGGCAGTTTTTTTTTTTTGTTTGTTTGTTTTTTTAAACTGAAACTGGCAGAAAAACATGAACCTGTTTAACCCATAAGGACCGGCGGTCATGGGATATTTCCGTCCCATAATGACCGCATAGGCGCACTTCGACGCGCCGGTACACGTGACCTGTCGTGTGTATCGGTGCGTCATTATGGGGCTTGAAAGAGATCGCTCCGATCTTGGAGCGGTCTATTTCAGGCCCTATTTTTACTTACAGCGCTCCTGGTAGAGCGATGTAAGTAAAAAGTACGTGACGTACCATGATCGTCATCGGTCCTTGAGTAGTTCAAGGACCGTGACAGTCCTGGTACGTCAAGGGTCCTTAAGGGGTTAAGGTTGTCATGTGCTGGGGGAGGAGTTTGAGGTTCTGTGCTCCTGCCAGCAACTGTCATGTCCACCTCCATGGAAATGAGATCCAGGACTGATTGAACATGTTATCTCTTCAGCTAAGATACAGCTGCAAAATCCATAGGGGTCATTAGGATTTTCCTTTCCATAAGTGGGTGTTGTTATTATTATTAGGTGTTCATTTTTCTTCCAATCAAAATGAATTTTATATTTGTCCTGTATATTTGTCGTTTGCTCACAGGCACAGTTATTTTATAGAATCGAGGGAAGAACTCACCGATTCCAGCAGATACGACTGAAGTTTTGCAGTAGGTGTCACCGGCCGTGCAGTTGGTTGCGGTCATGCAGTTAGAGTTGCTGGACTGTACGGTGCATGTGTAACACTTCAGGGAAATGGCTGGAACAGAGAGAGAGAACATTTGTCACAGATCTATACAATGTCAAGGGGGGTTATGCACTTAGACGTGATAAACGCGGAGAAGACTTCTCCAGTGATAACACTACTGCCCCAGATCCTATGTTATGCTATAGAGCCTAGGCACTAAGATCTCCAAAACTGGATCAATCTTAGTGCATAGGTTCCATTGAATATCATAGGAACTGGAGAAGTCATATCACTGGAGAAGTCAGCTCCACATTATCACCTCTTTATCACACCTTAGTGCATAACCCCCTATATCTCCTTTTCATAGGTCCACAGTGAACACCAAAACAGACACCCCAGTCGGTCAACATTTTGCAAAACTGATCACAGCATTAAAGATCTCAGGGTGTCTGTACTGATGGGACATTTTAGCACACACAGAGACAGAAAGATCTGGGAGTATGAATTGATAACCAAGTTTAACCCTTTGAGTTTCTGAGGGTTATGCAACACATTGCAAAGGGTTCACACTCTGAACTGTGTCCTGAACCGTGACACAGAGTATATGTCACATTATCCCACACATTTTGGTCCCTTTGGGTGACGGGGTGGGGGGACTGCACATCTCATTGAAAGCAATGGATTACACACTTAGAGGGTTAACCCATTCATTCTATAGACAGTCATTTCTCGCTAAAGACTGAAATTCCTTGGAGCATCAGAAAGGTAGTAAATCTTGTTCCTAGGAATTTTGGGTCTTGCAATTCAACAGTGAATCATGTCCACCTCCGTGATATACAGCTCTCAGTAAAGATTAATTCTGGGGAACAGTGGCGTAACTATAGGGGTTGCACCCGCGACCAGGCCCGTCACTCCAGGGCCCCGTCTGCCCCCTGCGACCCCTCCGCCTGGTGCCCGCAATCTCCCTCCGGCTCTCTAGTAATGCAGAGCACTGGGAGATGACATCATCTCCCAGCGTTCTGCATTACAGAAGAGGACCGAGCGGGAGCACAACGCGCCAGCCCTTCTCTCCTGCCACTCCACTGGACCACCAGGGATTGGGAGGTAGGAGATGGGGGCATTGTGGAGGGCCCGGGGGCCAATGTGGTCGGGGGTTGGGGGGCCCACGGCATTTCTTGCACCAGGAGGGTTCTAGTTACTCCTCTGCTGGGGAACCAGTCCATGCAGAATTGACTAAGAGTGGACATTAGAATTTGATATCCAGATTATGGTAAATGGGGGGTAACAATTAGGAGAGGTTAGTGTTTCTTTAAATACAAATACAGCTATAGACACACACATTCTGTATTGTAGTGATTCCTTTGTGTGTCTGCCTGCTGATTCCTCTGTATTCACACGCACATAGAGGAGACAGAACAGGAGACAGGCACAGATATTCATTTCGTCTGTTCACAAAAGGAAAACCAGAAGATTCAACAAAGACAAATGCTGGAGATGAATTAAATAAGCAAAATAAAACTGTAGACTCAACCATTTGCATGTCACAGGGGTCCCAGCGCATAGCTTCTCAATGCGTTGAGAACCCCTTTGGCATTCAAAGCGTTAACGTCAAATATAGGACTTTAACAGTGATATGCAGAAAATTCACACAATGAGACATTGAATGTGAAGTGCAATAAAAGAAACAACTGAGAACTTTTTTACTCACTAAAACAACTAGCGCAGGAAGAGTGCATCAAGAGGAACGATTACAACATGAAGGGGGAGATTTACTAAGCAGTGATAAAGAGGTGATGACTTCTTCAGTGATATCACTTTTCCAGTTCCTATGTGATTCTATACAGCCTGTACACCTAATTGCAGCATTAAGGACACTTACCTAGGTAAATCCTTGTTTCATACAGTAATTATATAGATACACCTGACTGCTGTGTGATGGACTCCTACCTAGGTAAGTGCTTCTGTTACACACACTAATTATACAGATACACCTGACTGCTGTGTGATGGACTCCCACTTGGGTAAGTGCTTCTGTTACACACAGTAATCATACAGATACACCTGACTGCTGTGTGATGGACTCCTACCTAGGTAAGTGCTTCTGTTACACACAGTAATCATACAGATACACCTGACTGCTGTATGATGGACTTCTATCTAGGTAAGTGCTTCTGTTACACACAGTAATTATATAGATACACCTGACTGCTGCGTGATGGACTCCTACCTAGGTAAGTGCTTCTGTTACACACAGTAATTATACAGATACACCTGACTGCTGTGTGATGGACTCCTACCTAGGTAAGTGCTTCTGTTACACACAGTAATCATACAGATACACCTGACTGCTGTATGATGGACTTCTATCTAGGTAAGTGCTTCTGTTACACACAGTAATTATATAGATACACCTGACTGCTGTGTGATGGACTCCTACCTAGGTAAGTGCTTCTGTTACACACAGTAATCATACAGATACACCTGACTGCTGTATGATGGACTTCTATCTAGGTAAGTGCTTCTGTTACACACAGTAATTATATAGATACACCTGACTGCTGTATGATGGACTCCTACCTAGGTAAGTGCTTCTGTTACACACAGTAATTATACAGATACACCTGACTGCTGTGTGATGGACTCCTACCTAGGTAAGTGCTTCTGTTACACACAGTAATCATACAGATACACCTGACTGCTGTATGATGGACTTCTATCTAGGTAAGTGCTTCTGTTACACACAGTAATTATACAGATACACCTGACTGGTGTTTCATGGACTCCTACCTAGGTAAGTGCTTCTGTTACACACAGTAATTATATAGATACACCTGACTGCTGTGTGATGGACTCCTACCTAGGTAAGTGCTTCTGTCACACACAGTAATTATATAGATACACCTGACTGCTGGGTGATGGACTCCTACCTAGGTAAGTGATTCTATCACACACAGTAATTATATAGATACACCTGACTGCTGTGTGATGGACTCCTACCTAGGTAAGTGATTCTGTCACACACAGTAATTATATAGATACACCTGACTGCTGTGTGATGGACTCCTACCTAGGTAATTCTTCTGTTACACAGTAATTATATAGATACACCTGACTGCTGTGTGATGGACTCCTACTTAGGTAAGTGCTTCTGTTACACACAGTAATTATATAGATACACCTGGCTGCTGTATGATGGACTCCTACCTAGGTAAGTCCTTCTGTTACACACAATAATTATATAGATACATCTGACTGCTGTGTGATGGACTCCTACCTAGGTAAGTGACTCTGTTACACACAGTAATTAAATAGATACACCTGACTGCTGTATGATGGACTCCTACCTAGGTAAGTGATTCTGTTACACACAGTAATTATATAGAGACACCTGACTGTTGTGTGATGGACTCCTACCTAGGTAAGTCCTTCTGTTACACACAGTAATTATATAGATACACCTGACTGTTGTGTGATGGACTCCTACCTAGGTAAGTACTTCTGTTACACACAGTAATTATATAGATACACCTGACTGCTGTGTGATGGACTCCTACCTAGGTAAGTACTTCTGTTACACACAGTAATTATATAGATACACCTGACTGCTGTGTGATGGACTCCTACCTAGGTAAGTGCTTCTGTTACACACAGTAATTATATAGATACACCTGACTGCTGTGTGATGGACTCCTACCTAGGTAAGTGCTTCTGTTACACACAGTAATTATATAGATACACTTGACTGCTGTACGATGGACTCCTACCTAGGTAAGTGGTTCTTCAACTTTGGAGATCTTAGTGCATAGGCTCCATAAAATAACATAGGAATTGGAGCTCTGTGTAACAGAAGAATTACCTAGGTAGGAGTCCATCATACAGCAGTCAGGTGTATCTATATCATTACTGTGTGCAACAGAAGCACTTACCTAGGTAGAAGTCCATCATACAGCAGTCAGGCGTATCTATATAATTACTGTGTGTGTAACAGAAGGACTTACCTAGGTAGGGGTTCATTATTCAGCAGTCAGGTGTATCTACATAATTACTGTGTGTAAAAAGGATTTAATTAGGTAAGTGTCCTTAATGCAGCAATCAGGTGTATCTGTATACTTATGACACTCAAAGAGTTAACAAATTGTGAACCAGTAACACCTACAAGCAGTCAGTTTCTTACCTGTCCCAATGCAGACGGCTGTGAGCACCAGAAGGACTTTGAGAGCTGCCATTGTTGTAGAGTGGTGTGGAGTGGTGAACCTCATATCTCACAGCTTATTATATATGACCCTGTGTATATGGTATCCATGAGTACTGTAGAGTCCCGCCCAGCCTCACACTCATTTGAACACAAATTTGAAAGAAAAGATGAAATAACATATGCCTTTCATGGTCTCCAGGAGAACCAGACACAAACGATCCCTGATTGCATAGGCTGCTGATTGTTTCATAGGGGAATGTGTAACCTTGAAACAACAACATTGTGTTGTATTCTTCAGAGCACAGCAACCCCTGTTTAGATTGTCCTTCCTCATTCCATAATGTATATTGTTTGCCACATTTAGGTCTTCCTAATACTGAATTAGTACAGTCATTCGTCACCTCCATAGAAACGGCAAACCTCTCACCCAATTCAACTGACAATGGAGTAGCAACCAACATGCATTTTAATAAATATATTTGTAGAACTTGGAGGAGATCTCTAAAAAAAAAATTCTTTGTGGTGTGTTTAGGAATTGTTACATCAGTTTGCAAGTGGTAATACTTACGGGTCATATTTCAAAAGATGTAAAGCCATGTTTCTAAACGTGTTGCTATCAGGAAAAATTCACTAATGAATTTGTCATACATTGTTTATACCTTTCTATCACTTCGCTTGTTATAGACTTCTGTTAATGGGAAGTGAGAACATAGAAATGATCATGGTCTATATACACTAAAACACCCCATGTTGTCCACTGTAAAATATCTCTGTTTTGTGAATCTTAAAACCTAGTCTTATATAAGTATATCTTGGCGTGGTAGCAAGCAGGCCCGGACTGGCCATCGGGCATACCGGGCGTTTTCCCGGTGGGCCGGTCCAGCGACCCAGGCTCTGTAGTAATACAGAGCGCTGGGAGATGACATCATCTCCCAGCGCTCTGCATTTCTGCAACCCGCGCGTGGGAGATTCAGCTCTGTGCCGAAGGAGGCACAGAGCACTGTTAAGTTCCTGGTAATCTAGCGGCATACCATGTGGTAGGGGATCAAGGGGCATTGTGGAGACGAATGGGCAATGTGTAGATGAAGGGGCTTTATGGGGAACTGATGAAGGCGGAATTGTGGAGATGAAGGGGAATTGTTGAAGGCGGCATTGTGGACATGAAGGGAGCATCGTGGACATGAAGGGAGCATCGTGGAAAAGGCATTGTGAACATGGAAGGGGCAATGTGGAGATGAAGGGGGCATTGTGGAAGGGGCATTGTGGAGATGAAGGGGGCATTGTGGAAGGGGCAATGTGGAGATGAACAGGGCATTGTGGACGTGGAAAAGGCATTGTGGACATGGAAGGGGCAATGTGGAGATGAAGGGGGCATTGTGGAAGGGGCAATGTGGAGATGAACAGGGCATTGTGGAGGTGAACAGTGTGGGCAATGTGGAGGTGGGGAGGAGGATGGGGTGTGCAGTGTGGAGCTGGGCAGAGTGTGGGGGTGAATATGTGGGCGGGTCAGGGGATTGTGTCCGGGTCGGAGGGGGGTGGGGGCATCAAAATGCACCTTCGCCCTGTGTATACATAAATCCTTGTACCGGCCTGGGGGCCGGTCCGGGCGTTTAAAAAAAAAAAGAGAGCGAACGCGCCCCCCCCCCTCCAATGGGCTGCTCAGAAAATAAAAATGGGCTGCTCAGCTTTAAATGCCCGGGCCTATTTTTTGTCCCAGTCCGGGCCTGGTAGCAAGCTTCGCATGCTCTGGCCATATTATGCAATTAAACCCTCATCCGTAATATAGTGGTGATATGCAGGAAAAATGTCACAGAATAAAGGAATAAAAAGGATGGACACCAATATTTTGTGTATTTGCTTTTAGCTGTTTTGGTCAAAACTGGTGGCACTGCAGCAATTTTAAATGTGTTTTTTTTTTCTTGGGTTTGCTTACCAAAACCTGGACAAGAATTTGTATATATATATATATAGGTGGTAGATACAATGCTAAACAAAATTTGACATACCAGTCAAGCCTTAAAGGGATAGTAACACTTCGTTTTAACTTTATTTTATTTTGTAGGCATTAAAAAAACATGAAGAATGATATAAGTCTTATCTCTCAAACCTTTATGGTTTATGAGATATTCGCAAGCAAAGTTCCCCTCCCCGCCCCTTTTTCCTAGTGTAAGCCATCTCTTCTCAGATGTGAGTCTGGTTGTATGACAGTACAGATAACAGAAGGGGACAATTTTCTTTGTATGAAAACAATGAAAGCCCTTCCCCCCTTGAAAAGTTTTTCAGCTTTTTCCATTATCTTAATTGAAGATTGTCCCTCTCTGCAGTCTACCTGGGCATCTCCCTTCTTATCTGGTTGAACAGGGGGGGGATACTTTGTTTGTGAATATCTCTTAAACCATAAAGGTTTCAGAGATAAGACTTATATCATTCTTCATGTTTTTTTAATGCCTACAAAATAAAATAAAGTTAAAATGAAGTATTACTATCCCTTTAAGACTTGCTTTTCCCAAAGAAATCACACTTTTGCAGTGGTGTTATTACTGCAAGGGATTCTGGGTAGGCATATGCAAATAAGTTTAGCAAGGAATCACCTTTTTGCCTCAAATTCCACTTTATACATGGATTCCTCAGAGAATGTGCATGCTGAGTAACAGCTTTAAGACACAACTCAGGATGAGGTGCAAAGCCAGTGAACCACTCATGGACAGCTGTTTCGTTGTCTATGCAACTCTTCAGCATGAGGTTGGTTCTACTGGCTTGCTAGTGAGGCTTGGTGCACATGTGGATTCCTTGCTAAACTTATTTGCATATGCCTACCCAGAATCCCTTGCAGTAATAACACCACTGCAAAAGTGTGATTTCTTTTGGAAAAGCAAGTCTTAAGGCTTGACTGGTGTGTCAAATTTTGTTTAGCATTGTATCTACCACCTACCAAATTCAGGTGGAAGGGGTTTTCATTCACTTTTTTCCCCACCATAACCTTTTCAGTTTGTGCTCCACATGTGCACCAAGCCTCACTAGCAAGCCAGTAGAACCAACCTCATTCTGAAGAGTGGTATGCCCCATATTTTATACCTTGACGAATATTCATAAAAATCTATCGGCACCACCGGGATGTCCGATTGTCTCGGCGAGGGGGTCCCTGTTACAACCAGTGGCCCAATTTTTGGACCATTGGTTACATCCGTTAGTACAGAGTTCACCCTCTTATATTAGAGTTACAGGAGATTTTATATCACAAGTTCTCACCGTGAGGAACCTGGAGGGAGAGGTAACGCTGGCCTCCCTAGATGTTAGCTCTCTCTATACCGTTATACCAATTAATGACGGCATTGGAGCAGTGGCTACAGCACTCCTGAAGGCCAATAAACCACCAAATCGCCCACTATTGGGATTTCTTCTGGAACTTCTGGAATATTGCTTGACACTAAATTACTTCCGCTTTGAGCGAGACTATTACCTCCAGATTTCTGGGACCTCAATGGGGTCGAATGTAGCCCCGGCTTTCGCCAACCTTTACATGTCTCAATTTGAGTTGAAACATATACTACCTCTAATACCGTCATGGATTATTTTTTTACAAACGATTCATTGATGATTTGTTTGTGGTTTGGCGAGGCACTAAAGAAACGTTTTTTCAATTCACCAATCAGCTCAATGCACTTGATACTCCCATCAAATTCACAGCAAATGCGGACTCCCAAAGTGTCAATTTTCTCGATTTAAAGGGATAGTATTACTTCAAAATTACTATCCCTCATATTGTAGCCCTTAATAAACTGAGTTAAATGACACCAGCGGCATCTCTCAAACCTTTATGGTGTAAGAGATAGCCGCTTTCAAAGTTTCCTCTCCCCTGCTGTCAGCGTTCTGCTTCCGGCAGGAGAATCCGGTCCCTGGACAGGCGGAGGCTTTTAAACAGAGCCGACATCTCGTTATGGAAGGAAAAATGATTAATTGAAACAGTCTTCTACGTGTTCTTGGTTACCAAGCACACGTAGAAGACTGTTTAAGTTAATAATTTTTCCTTCCATAACGAGATATCGGCTCTGCTGAAGAGCCTCCTCTTGATTCAGAGACCGGATTCCCCTGCTGGCAGCAGAACGCTGACATCAGGGGAGAGGAAACTTTGAAAGCGGCTATCTCTTATACCATAAAGGTCTGAGAGATGCCGCTGGTGTCATTTAACTCAGTTTATTAAGGGCTACAATATGAGGGATAGTAGTTTTGAAGTAATACTATTCCTTTAACTGTGTTCCGCAATCTAGATGGTTTGGGCACGACTAATTTTAGAAAAAACACTGACAGCAACACTCTATTACATTTTGATAGCTTTCATCTGAGACATCTTAAAAGAGGGGTGCCTTACGCACTATTTCTGCGAACACAGATCCCTTGAAAGCAGAAAGTCAGCTATAGGAGCTTTATGAGAGGTTCCAACAAAGAGGATATAAAACAGAAACACTGGGTGAGGCTATGAGACGAGCAAAAACACACACTCAGACAGATTTATTGAAATCTAAAGTTCAAAAAGAGTCAGATAATAAATTGACATTTATTTCTACTTATACCACCAGAAGCAATCACATCAACAAGTCAATCAAACAGCATTGGAATATTCTATCTACAGACAGATCTTTACCGAATTCATTTATATCTTCCCCACGTAACTGCTACAAAAGAGGGAGGAATTTGAGGGACGTATTAGTGCACACGGATCCTAGGCACTGTTATACTACTCAATATTCGACATGGCTTGCCACGGACAAAAAGGGATGCTTTAAGTGCCTAGGATGTACTACATGCAAATATATGTTAACGGGTGAACATTTCTCACATCCCTACACTGGAAAAACCATTAAAATTCAACACAAATTAAGTTATACCAGTTCATTTGTTATTTATTTCATCAAATGTCCCTGTAGTCTTTTTTATGTAGGCAAAACAACAACTAGTTTTCGGGAGAGAATGGCAAACCACAGATCAAGCATCAGGGAAGCACTGAATGGCAAAGTAAGTGACAAACCAGTTGCCAGACATTTTGTGGAGGCCAAACACTCATTGGCGGAATTAAGATATATGATCATTGACTTCCAGCCAGTATCACCTAGAGGAGGTGATAGGGGCCGCAGCCTTCTACAGAAAGAAGCCTTTTGGATATATAAACTGGATACTGTGGCTCCTAGATGCCTTAAAGGGATAGTAATACTTAAAATGTAAAAACAAATATGTTGTAGAGTTTATCCCCCTGAGTAAAACAAGAGTACTCCCCCTGCTGAAAGGTGTTTCATTCAAAAGTTATTAATTTTCAAAGTTGAATTTTTTAGGTGCAATATCACAGTGGCCTGAAATTGTACAGTGGCGCTGTTGCTACACCATCCTATGGAGATTCATGGTCCCGGGACCAGAGCTGTCCATAGGATCGTTTAGCAACAGCGCCACTGTACAATTTCAGGCCACTGTGATATTGCACCTAAAAAATTAAACTTTGAAAATTAATAACTTTTGAATGAAACACCTTTCAGTAGTGGGAGTACTCTTGTTTTACTCAGATGGATAAACCCTACAACATATTTGTTTTTACATTTTAAGTATTACTATCCCTTTAATGACAGATTCCCTTTGAACTGCTTTCTGTAAAATTGGTGATGTGAGATATGATAGTAGACCTACCCCAAAGTAGATTAAGGGGTTTGAGTTGAATCTTCTGTCATATCTGAATATCTGTATACTACCTCTCCAGGGTTAGATGGGCATAGAACCCCCGTTGAGAAGTTCTGGGGGCGTTGCTATTTTAAACATCAACCCATAATAGGACTAGGTGGCTTTTACAGTAACACTTATTCCAATTCTCTTCCTCCCGTTATGTTGTGTTATATGCCTACCTAGTGACATGATTATCTGAAGTTACACCTTATTACTAAGGATCTCTATTTTTTATGACTGCTGGACTGATCACTGTATACCTACATGGTTGTACATTATAGCTCTACTTCATGATCTATATATGGGAATATTTTCCATGTACTATGTAGGGTGATTGGTAAACCCTGGAACTATATCTAGAGACCCTGTGATATAATAGCATGTTGAATGACTTCAGTACTTGTGGTGATGCGTCCACAGGTTCATCATTAGGGGCCCCACTTTTGGCATTTCTACTTGTTAATCTTTCTATTGGGCATGGTTTATTATCTTGAGGCACATTATTTGTACTGTCAATTTTGGATTGTCTGTAAGTGTGTTGCGCTCTACGTCTCGTTCATTATAAACCTAAGCATCATGGAAGATATAAGTTGTTACTCTGTACCTCTTTTGGCATTGTAGAGGTTAATTATTACTCTCCGTGGGACTGACTGTATGTGGCTGCGGCCAGAAGAAGGCTAGTCCGCGGTGTATCTTTTTGATTGTTTCATTGAGACTTTATTTGTATCTTTTTACTGTGACAGCATCATTGTATTAATTACTGATAGATTTAATATAGCGGATGCTTAACGGTGAGGGAGAGTGTGCTCCATCCGTCTCGGCGTTACAGCCGTATCACGGTGTTCGCCGGGTGGATGGGAGAAACACCTCCTTCCATAAGCTGCAAACCCGCTATTGTAAATAGTACTTATGACATAGGTAAGAGTTTGTTTTTAGATCATTGGTGTGTTCACTTGGTGAATGAAGTGTTTCACTCAGTGGTACCGAAAGGATTTCCGTGATTGGTCCACCGCAGGACATTCAGTGAACGAGCCCGAGGTGATGACGTCACTGGCGCCAGCGACGGCACCACGATTGACAAGGGGATATAACACGAGGTAATGGTAGGTTTCAGCGTCTTGAGAAAGGTCCCTGTGCGGACCGAAACGTTGACGATTTTTTAGCACAAAATAAAAGCTTTAAAATATTGATAACAAGACCCACGGGTGCTGCCCTCTTCTGTTTATACTGTACTTACATTTAAGGGATTGTGCACCTGGGCAAAAGCAATTTTATGAGTGAGTGCTTTCCACTTCTGTAATATTATATATATATATATATATATATATATATATATATATATATATATATATATATATATACCATACAATTGAAACAAGAACGCACTCTCAGGACTTGTAATGTGAATCAACAGATGCTAAAATTTATTGATCGACGTTTCAGCTGCGCTCAAGCAGCCTTGAGAAAGGCTGCTTGAGCGCAGCCGAAACGTCGATCAATAAATTTTAGCATCTGTTGATTCATATTACAAGTCCTGAGAGTGCGTTCTTGTTTTAATTGTATGGTGTGGATTTTGCCTTCAAGCACGGCACCCGGGCATTTGACATTGTTAAGCGTGAGTGCTTCCTACTGTGACTATATATCTCAAAGGCGAATGGTGAAACCACCATACTCAAAAGCAATCACAGGTCTAACAGAATAAAGAAAAAAGTGTATTAACCCCTTTAGGACCAGCCATGCATGCACTTAAGGACCACGGAGCATTCTTTTTTCTGATTCCGGACTACCCGAACGGTGTGCAGCCGCGCGGGAAACCCGCAATTCTATGACAGTTCTGGTACGTCATCGGTCCTTAAAGCGAATCCAGCAATGATGTACCAGGAGCGTCAAGGGTACTTAAGGGGTTAAATAAACAGTGAGTCAACGTTTCAGCTCCATTGCAGAACCTTCCTCAAGACAACTAGATCCTGCTAGATATGAATTTAAATGGAGAGAGTCTGGAAGGGCAGTGGCAGGGAGGGCACGAGGTAGGCCCTGATGACATCATAATGCGCCAAAAAACTCACGAAAGCTTACTGTATAGAGAGGGTAATTAATCCTACATATACTGGAAACTGAATAGTAAAGGGCTGACTATAAGCGGCTCAGCGGTGCCGCATCATGAGCCCTCACATGGAGTATTAAAGTGACATCATAATGTAACAAATAACTGTGAATTGTGTATAGTTCCAAATTAATCAATGAGACCACACAGCACTAAACTTCCGATTGGTCTCTAGGCATCACACACCAGACAGCACTGTAGCAACACGCAGCATATTAATAAATGTGACAAAAACACATATCAAAGTGTAGAAGTGTGTCAGTAATCCCATATGCAATACTATAAAGTGGAAGGGGTTAATATCCTTTCTGTATATTCTGAGTACATATGAAATAGAACCATATAGACGTGGGGCAATGTATTCCATGAGGAAGCAGTGGACGTTTCTGCCTGATAGGGTTAAACATTTGATTAAAAGTTTGATTTAAATCCACTACATGCAGCTTCATGTTACCAGGGACATACCTCAAACATCCTCACAAAGGTTTCAAGATGCCAGTTAGGTACAACCTTAAAGGGATAGTAATACTTAAGATGTAAAAAAATATATGTCGTAGGGTTTATCCCCCTGAGTAAAACAAGGGAACTCCCACTGCTGAGAGATATTTTATTAAAAAATTATAACAGCTCAAACTTGAATTTTATTGGTGCAATATCACAGTGGCCTGACAATTTACAGTGGCGCTGTTGCTACACCATCCTATGGACTGCTCTGGTCTCTAGACCATGAATCTCCTTAGGATGGTGTAGCAACAGTGCCACTGTAAATTTTCAGGCCACAGTGATATTGCACCTGAAAAATTCAAGTTTGAGCTGTTATAATTTTTTAATAAAATATCTCTCAGCAGTGGGAGTACCCTTGTTTTATTCGGGGACATAAACCCTACAACATATATTACTATCCCTTTAACTGCTTAAGCCAGTTCCTGATTTATATCAATGTAAAAAACAAGTGCTCAGTTTATAACGTTTGTTAGTATGTATTTTCAATAATATACTTCACAACTGAGCTTTGCCTACATTAAAGAGCCTTTTTACTACTCTGTTAGAACTTCTCATATGGATACATCATAATAAGTCAGTTTGTTCCTTTTTCTTACAAAGGTAAATTATTCCATGGTGGCACGGGGTTCAGCTTTTTTTCTATCAGCACTTGTGGGAGTCGCTGCCTTTTGAAAACACCAGTGGATGGTGTAATAAAACGGTATTCTCCTTACTATATTTAAGACACCTTGTACCTTTAAAGGGATAGTAATACTTCGTTTTAACTTTATTTTATTTTGTAGGCATTAAAAAAACAGGAAGAATGATATAAGTCTTATCTCTCAAACCTTTATGGTTTATGAGATATTCACAAGCAAAGTTTCCCCTCCCGCCCCTTTTACCTACTGTAAACAATCTCTTCTCAGATGTGGAATGCAGTCCATAGACCAGACAGATAACAGAAGGGGACAATCTTATTCCTATGAGAACAATGAAAGCCCTGCCCCCCTTGACAAGCTTTTCAGTTTTTTCTCTTATCTTAATTGAAGATTGTCCCTCTCTGCAGTCTACCTGGGCACCTCCCTTCTGCTCAGGCTGAGCAGTGTTACATCAGTAAAAGGGGAGGGAGGGGGAAACTTTGCTTGTGAATATCTCATAAACCATAAAGGTTTGAGAGATAAGACTTATATCATTCTTCATGTTTTTTTAATGCCTACAAAATAAAATAAAGTTAAAACGAAGTATTACTATCCCTTTAAATATTCTTAAATACAATACGGAGAAGCAGAGGCGTAACTAGAAGCCACCGGGTGATGGTGCAGAAACTGCCATGGCCCCCCCAACCACATTGCCCCCCATTGCCCACAGTCTCCACATTTCCCCCATTGCTGCCAATCTCCACATTTCCCACCATTGCCCCAATGTCCACATTGCCGCCCATAACCACATTGCCACCACATCTCCACATTGCCTCCACATTGCCCCCAATCTCCACATTTCCCACCATTGCCCCAATGTCCACATTGCCCCTCATAACCACATTGCCGCCACATCTCCACATTGCCTCTACATTGCCACCACATCTCCACATTGCCCCCAATCTCCACATTGCCAACACATCTCCACATTGCCCCTCAATCTCCACATTGCCACCACAACTCCACATCGCCACCACAACTCCACATTGCCTCCACATTGCCCCTCAATCTCCAATCTCCACATTGCCGCCACATCTCCACTTTGCCACCACATCTCCACATTGCCCCCCCAATCTCCACATTGCCACCACAACTCCACATTGCCTCCACATTGCCCCCAATCTCCACATTGCCACCATATCTCCACACTGCCTTCACATTGCCCCCAATCTCCACTTTGCCTCTACTGATACCCCCCCCCATTGACCACCTCTCTGGTGGTCTGTGCCAAAGACAGACCTTGAGCTCCCACTTGGTTCTCAGTAAAGCAGAGTGCTGGGAGATGATGTCATCTCCCAGCACTCTGCATTGCTAGAGCACCGGAGAGAGAGATCAGTCCTTCTTCTTAGGCACAGTATCACGGTTCCCGTGATCTCGCTGTCACTCTCTGCTGTGGTGCACCCCCATTGGCGGAGCATGTTTAGCCCGCCCAGTGTGGCCTTCATATACCGGGCCTCTGGCACCTGTCAGGTGCCCTTTCGTGGTGTTCCTGTACCAGTGCTTCCGTTGCTGTGTTCCTGCGCTCCTGTGTACCGACTTGGCCCGTCTGACTATTCTTGTTCGTTCCTGCTCAGTGATTGACCCTGCTTGACTAAAGTTCCTGCTCCGTGATTGACCCGGCTTGGCTGACGTTCCTGCTTCGTGATTGAACCGGCTAGACTGACGTTCCTGCTCCGTGACCTGTTTCCGGTGTTCCTGTCGTCCTGAGAGTATTCCTGCGAGATCCTGATTCTATGTCACCTGGCGACATTGTGAACTGTAGAGTACTGTGCTGTACAGACTGATCATCCACTTAACCCTTGCAGAGCTTGTTGCCTCCGATACTGAGTCTGTCCGTTAACACTTGCTGAGCACCGTTGCCTCCATTACTGAGCCTGTCCGTTAACACTTGCAGAGCTGGTTGCCTCCGTTATTGAGCCTGTTCGTTAACACTTGCAGGGCTTGTTGCCTCCGATACTGAGCCTGTCCGTTAACACTTGCAGGGCTTGTTGCCTCCGATACTGAGCCTGTCCGTTAACACTTGCTGAGCTTGTTGCCTCCGTTACGGAGCCTGTCCGTTAACACTTGCAGAGCATTTGTGGCCTCCGTTAACTGTGCTTCCACCTTACACCTTACGAGCACAGGGTAGCAGTTGTCACACCGCGTGGTGCTATTGGGCGATTCCGTTCAGCTCTCGCAGTGTTGGTGACTCCGTTACCGCACCGGAAGGGTGCTATTGGCTCTGGTCCCATTCAGCTCTTGCAGTGTTTGTGATTCCGTTACCGCACCAGTAGGTGCTATTGGCTCTGGTCCCATTCAGCTCTTGCAGTGTTTGTGTCTCCGTTATCACATCGGTAGGGTGCTAATGGCTCTGGTCCCATTCAGCTCTTGCAGTGTTTGTGTCTCCGTTATCACATCGGTAGGGTGCTAATGGCTCTGGTCCCATTCAGTTCTTGCAGTGTTTGTGACTCCGTTACCGCACCGGAAGGGTGCTATTGGCTCTGGTCCCATTCAGCTCTCGCAGTGTTTGTGACTCCGTTACCGCACCGGAAGGGTGCTATTGGCTCTGGTCCCATTCAGCTCTTGCAGTGTTTGTGACTCCGTTACCGCACTGGAAGGGTGCTATTGGCTCTGGTCCCATTCAGCTCTTGCAGTGTTTGTGTCTCCGTTACCGCACCGGAGGGGTGCTATTGGCTCTGGTCCCATTCAGCTCTCGCAGTGTTTGTGACTCCGTTACCGCACCGGAAGGGTGCTATTGGCTCTGGTCCCATTCAGCTCTTGCAGTGTTTGTGACTCCGTTACCGCACCGGAAGGGTGCTATTGGCTCTGGTCCCATTCAGCTCTCGCAGTGTTTGTGATTCCGTTACCGCACCGGTAGGGTGCTAATGGCTCTGGTCCCATTCAGCTCTTGCAGTGTTTGTTTCTCCGTTATCACATCTGTAGGGTGCTAATGGCTCTGGTCCCATTCAGCTCTTGCAGTGTTTGTGTCTCCGTTATCACATCGGTAGGGTGCTAATGGCTCTGGTCCCATTCAGCTCTCGCAGTGTTTGTGATTCCGTTACCGCACCGGTAGGGTGCTAATGGCTCTGGTCCCATTCAGCTCTTGCAGTGTTTGTTTCTCCGTTATCACATCTGTAGGGTGCTAATGGCTCTGGTCCCATTCAGCTCTCGCAGTGTTTGTGACTCCATTACTGCACCGGAAGGGTGCTATTGGCTCAGGTTCCATTTAGCTCTTGCAGTGTCTGTGACTCCGTTACCGCACCGGAGGGGTGCTATTGGCTCTTGTCCCATTCAGCTCTAGCAGTGTTTGTGACTCCATTACCACACCGGTAGTGTGCTCTTGGCTCTAGTCCCATTCAGCTCTTACAGAAGTTTGGGTATCTCGCTGATCGCCTGTCCTTGGAGGGTTTCAGCTCTGCCTCACTGCTAAGGTGCTTCCCATCTCGCACCACAGTCTCCTGCTGCTCTTACCATCTACTGGGCGTTGTCTAACTCACCACAACAGAGACTGATTACTTGCATTGGACTTTAACCCTTGTGCCACTACTGTTTCTTTGTAGATGACAGTATTGCTCCTAATCCATACTGTGCCTACAAAGGTATCCACTATCTATATCCATTTACGTGTCATTACCTATTTTAGCCCATAGGGGGAAGTGTTCCTTGTTCCTCTCAATAAAACTGTGTTTTATTCTAACCTCCGGTCTGAGTGTCTTACATAACCGTTACATACAGACCTACTTGCTGCCTGCACCGGGCACATTTCATATTGTGTTTATTAGTGATCACTTAGCTTGTTCATTTATCACCTATTGTCAGTGACGGTGTTTCTCTTTTTTCACTTTCTCTATATATTTATATAGGTTAACTTTTTTTATTTTGCCTTCATTAAAGGGATAGTAATACTTCGTTTTAAATTTATTTTATTTTGTAGGCATTAAAAAAACATGAAGAATGATATAAGTCTTATCTCTGAAACCTTTATGGTTTAAGAGATATTCACAAACAAAGTATCCCTTCCCTGTTCAACCAGATCGGAAGGGAGATGCCCAGGTAGACTGCAGAGAGGGACAATCTTCAATTAAGATAATGGAAAAAGCTGAAAAACTTGTCAAGGGGGGAAGGGCTTTCATTGTTTTCATACAAAGAAAATTGTCCCCTTCTGTTATCTGTCCTGTCATACAACCAGACTCACATTTGAGAAGAGATGGCTTACACTAGGAAAAAGGGGCGGGGAGGGGAACTTTGCTTGTGAATATCTCATAAACCATAAAGGTTTGAGAGATAAGACTTATATCATTCTTCATGTTTTTTTAATGCCTACAAAATAAAATAAAGTTAAAATGAAGTATTACTATCCCTTTAAGATTGTGTAGATGGGTCTGTCTGTGTGGGATAAGAACTTCAATAGATGTTCTGTCAACAACCTGTTTTGCAGTCTATTTTTTTGACATTGTGCCCCCACATCTTCATATACTAATTTCTATTTTGAATAGCCTTTAAAGGGTTAGTAATGACCTATATTAATAAACAGTGATATCGTAGATATTCAAAAAATAAATCAATTGAGTCCAGTCCAATCTCTCATACATTTATGGTTTGAGAGATATAAGGTGATAAAGTTCTCCCCTCCTGCCCCTTGCACTGACATCAGCCTCTAGCTGACCTCTAGCGGGACCAGCAGACAGCTCTTCAGCAGAGCTGAAATATCATTATCTAAAAAGAAATACTTCATTGGAACGGTCTACAAAGTGTGCTTGCAAACCAGGCACACTTTGTAGACCTTTCCAATTTAGTATTTCTTTTTCGATTGCGCTATTTCAGCTCTGCTGAAGAGATGCCTTGAGTTGCACAACTCAAATCTCCTTCTGTCAGCTTTACAGCTGACATCAGTGAGAGGCGAGGACGTTATCTCTCAAATCATAAACGTCTGAGAGGTCGGACTGGCCTCTATTGATTTATCTTTTTAATATCTACAATATTGTCAAGGTTTTGCTGAGCAGCTCTACTCTGCCTATTGATTCTAGTGTCTGAGCTAATCTAGTGCTCTGCTATCCACTGCTGCTGTCTTCTGAGTTTCTGGCACAGGCAGAATCAGCTGACCTCTCTGATTTCTCACCTGACCGTTATCAGCCAACCAGCCATATACCTTCACAACCATAGAGGAATTTGTCAAGCGCCATGTAATTCACATCACCTCCACCAGGAGGCGGATACATGTGTGGAAGACTCCTGAGTTGGAAACTATGAACCAGGACTCTATTGCGTTTATAAAGGATGTCCCACGTAGAGCCAGGGACCACATTTCAGCCGGCATAAGTTTAACCTAAACATTACATTTTGTTGTATTTAATTCAAACTTTTAACCCTATCAGGGAAAACACTGGAAGCCGTCCACTGCTTCCTCATGGAATACATTGCCCCACGTCTATATGGTTCTATTTCATACGTACTCAGTATATACAGAAAGGATATTAACCCCTTCCACTTTATAGTATTGCATATGGGATTACTGACACACTTCTACACTTTGATATGTGTTTTTGTCACATTTATTAATATGCCGCGTGTTGCTACAGTGCTGTCTGGTGTGTGATGCCTAGAGACCAATTGGAAGTTTAGTGCCGCGTGGTCTCATTTATTAATTTGGAACTATACACAATTCACAGTTATTTGTTACATTATGATGTCACTTTAATACTCCATGTGAGGGCTCATAGTCCGGCAGTGCAGCGCCGCTGATCAGCTTATGGTCAGCCCTTTGCTATTCAGTTTCCAGTATATGTAGAGTTAATTGCGCTCTTTATACAGTAAGCTTTCATGAGATTTTGGCGCATTATGACGTCACCAGGGCCTACCTCGTGCCCTCCCCGCCACTGCCCTTCCAGACTCTCTCTATTTAAGCTCATATCTAGTGGGATCTAGCTGTCTGCAGAAAGGCTCTGCAATAGAGCCGAATGTTGACTGTTTATTTCATAATCTTTTTTCTTTATTCACAGTAAAACCTATAATTTCTGCCCAGGTTTTGGTAAGCACACCCAAGAAAAAAAAAACAGATTTGAAATTGCTGGAGTGCCACAAATTTTGACCAAAATAGCTAAACGCAAATACATATAATATTGGTGCACATCATTTTTATTCCTTTATTCTGTGACATCTTGCCTGCATATCACCACTATATTATGGACGAGGATTTAGTTACATAATATGGCCATTGCATGCTAAGCTTGCTACCGCGCTAAGAGGTATTTATATAAGACTAGGTTTTAAAGGGATAGTAATACTTCGTTTTATCTTTATTTTATTATAGGCATTAAAAAAACATGAAGAACGATAGAAGTCTTATCTCTCAAAGCTTTATGGTTTGAGAGATATTCACAAGCAAAGTTTCCCCGTCCCGCCCCTTTTACCTAGTGTAAGCCATCTCTTCTCAGATGTGGAATCCAGTCCATATAATATAGGCTATATATATATATATATATATATATATATATATATATATATATATATATATATATATCCAAAAAATATCACCAAATGAAGAGCGCTACAGTACACCTTATATCAATGTATGAAACTTTATTCCGGGGGGCGGAGCTAACCACGGACCAAGATGGATGCGTTTCCCTCAAGCTCTTAATGCAGCTGAACTATAAATCTGTTTTTGCCAGCTTTACCTGCACTCAATTTTATAATTACCCTGGCAGACGTATTCTCTATTCGAAGGGGAACCTTTTCATACCTCATGATGCACAACATTAAACTTGCTAAGCCGGTGGTCCTGGGCTGTTTCTTCTCCCGCCTTTGCGATCGGAGGGCACTACTGGCCGCCATGTTGGAAGGTGGCTTGGTCTCTCGGCAGGGAGAGGATCCCTCATGTCAACTACATTCTGCTGATGTCTCTGAAATTGCGACTCCTGTGCTGCCTCTATGCTCACCGACTCCTGTTCCCTCTCCTCTGTACCTCAAGGCCCCAGATTTACCACTCTTATCGTTACGGACGGAGTTTCAAGCCTATCTGGGGGACATCTGTGAAGCTGTGCGGAGGGAGTTTGCTGACCTACACACTGCTATTGGGCACTGGAATTCTTGCACTACGCTGGAGGACTGTACGGTGGTGGTCGGGGATCATTGGGAGAAATATCCTCCTGCGTTTCGCTCCGGTCGCGCCGTAGCGGGGTCTCGCCAGATGCCTCCCTACACTGCATATGGGGGAGAGGCTCTGGACGAGGCCTTCTGTGGCCGTGACCTTCCTGTCTTACTACTTGGGAAAATTTTGCTGACAGCCCTGGGACCGGTGCCTCGTCTCACCAAAGTGCCACTTACCTCACCACTCCGGTGGACGCTGTCAGAAGTATCTGGCCCAATGTTCCACCATGTCACTGAGTTGGATTTTCAAGCTATTTCCCTACTTATACCATGGGACTTGTTTTCTGTTTGTGCTGTTTTACCCTGGGACCCAGGGATTTTTCTTCGGCTCGTGAAGTACTGCATTTAAATGGGTTACCTGCCCATTAGCTTCAGGACTCATACTCTTCCTTCAGCTGGACTTACCTGTTTGCTATTCCAGTCTGGACCATTCTTATTGTTTCTGAAGGTCCCTTTGATCTTCATATAATAGGACTTGTGTAATATTGCTGATCCGGGACTACCTGTTTGATAGCAGTCTCCCCTTGGGCCCAGGGGGGATGGCCTATGTTATTTGTTACATCCCTCGGTGCTCTCCTCCAACGCACTTTCCCACTGGACTGTGCTGGGGGAGGAGGGTTGTTTGTCCTGGGGAATCTCTAGCTATTTTTGCACTACCACTGTAGGGCATACATGTTAAATTACCCAGCTAGTTGGGACCTCCTTAAAATGTCTAAGATTCTGTTCTGAGTCCGATTACCCTAAGCAGAGTTTTTTTTTTCTTTATCTCAGGAGGATGCTTTAGGGTTTCTTTTGATATGTTCTGTTTATGCACTTTGTAATCTTCAATGTTACCCATGTTTACTTTGTATGCGGGGAATGTGGTGTGTGCCAGCGTTTAGACTCCTAACTGTTTGTCATGTATACTCTGAAATATTAATACTGTTAGTATTGGATATATATGGACTCGCCGGGGTCGCTTCCGATCCAACGCGCGGGTCGGGATTGACTCCGATGACTCTCAAATTTTATGGGATGTTGCGTTTATGCTATGTTTTCTCAGACTTTGGGGGATGATGAGCTTATGCAACGTTCTTACAAGATCCCGGGTTTGTTTGTTTTTTGTTTTCCTGTTGCTGTTCGCAATGTGTATTATTTCTTCTGTCCCTTATGGCTTCCTCTGTGGTCCATATGCCTATACTTAGCTTGCGTTGTAAACTTGGCCACATACTCTGTAAGCACCCCTTTTCTATGTTTTTTAGAGCCTTATATTTTGACCCTCTCCTCCCATGCACACTCTATTTAATCTATTTACTTTATTTTTCTGAGGTATATAACTCTTTTCGTACTGATTTCAATTACACTTGCCTGACATACTAATGACTATATTCATTAGCTCATTCCTTTTGCTGTATGTCTTTGGCCCCTGCCTTGCAGCTTCTCTGCACTCACCAATTGCTGCAGACTTTCATATAACAGTAGCTCCCACCTAGTCTTCAGCTCGATACTTGTTTTATTTCAACTTCTTTTAGAGCTTAGGTCAGGGGCTGCAGATTGGGTACTTGGTCCATTTATGCTTATATTGATATCCCAGATTTTTCCTCCCCCCGGGCCATTGGCCATTACGTGCTTGTTATACAGAGGTTCTGGTTTTATTGACCTGAACCCTCTGTCCACGTTTTATATTCCTTTTTCTTCCTCTACTCTTTTTTTCTTTTCGCTGTTTTCATACTATGCTACTCTTAATGGCTTTTAGCAGCCTTTCTTGTATGTTCTTTAATCTCTCTACCTTTACCTGCTTAACAAGTTTTATCTGTATTATTTTGTATAGCGGCTTTCAGTGATTCTTCATCTTCGAATATTGATAACTTTCTAACTGCCGCAGCATTTTGAAAGGCCTTTCCATCTTTCTCTGTTAATTCACTTATTTTTTATGAGCCACTTCTTTTCTTTTATATCCTTTCTCCTTTAACTCTTTTATATCTCTATGGTCCAGGTCTCAGTGAACCCTGGATCTGCTGCCTAACATGTAAGGAAGTATTGCTTATGATATTTTAACAAGTGTATTTTTAACTTCCCCATGCCATTTACGAATATATGTATTATGCTTTGCTTATGTCAACTATTATCTGGAATTGCTATTCATGACTGATCTTCTCATTACATTCCATGTCTGTAACCTTTCTTATATTGTTATTGGATGCCGTTGGATATACCTCTTTGTACTGAATTTCCTTTCCAATAAAGCTTTTGAAAAAAAAAAAAAAAAAAAAGAAAGAAAACTTTATTCCAATAAAACTGATATAAAACATATACATTAATGCATCTCTGACTTAATGCTATAATACCTTAACTTATACAGATATCTAAAATGATATTAATGATATTAATAGCTCCGTAGCTCAATATACGGGCACTATTTTTCTAGGTATTCTTATATTCACTTAGGTTCCTTTAAAGGTATAATATTGTTTTAGCAGTTGTGCCTATTTGTATTGGTGATCAACGAATCTTTTTTTGACAATGTTCTTCATGTATTGTGATCATTAAGACAATGTCATTGATCTTATTACTGCAATTAACATGGCATACAGTATATAGTGTCCTAAAAGGCAACGTGTCAAATGGCAGTATGTTAACCCTTGCACTGCTGTTATATAGCGGGCAGGTCTACGCTGTAATGATATATCAAACAGTGGTAAGTGTGTGTCCTATATGGTCCTTAACTGGTCAAAAGTTCTTTATTACCTTGCGGTTTAAACGACTCCGGCTTTGTTTCCACAGATAATATTGCAAGTTGTTGTTAAGATCAATCTGTTACCTAATCTCCACTTGTTTTTATAACTTCTCATCAATGTTTCAGAGCAAGTATAGTACATACACCGCTTACTGTTCCTGTAGACAATACAGCCACCATGGACCTTCCGACCACACTATCTCGAAATCTGCTACCAGACCTCCTGTCCTTTCAAGGGTCTCAACTCTGATATTGCACTTTATTCTCTATATCTCGTTGCCGTTCTGGAGCCTCTTGGAATACTGGTATTTCAAACAGCGTGATAAAATAAAGGAAATCTCCAACGCATTTCGTACATCTTACAGGTACAGTGATCATCATGCTCCCTGATGAAGTACCTGTAAAAGGTAAGAAATGTGTTGCAGATTCCCTTTATTTTATCATGCTGTTTGAAATACCAGTATTCCAAGAGGCTCCAGAACGGCAACGAGATATAGAGAATAAAGTGCAATATTGAATTGTCCACAGGAACAGTAAGCGGTGTATGTACTATACTTCCTGTGAAACACTGATAAGAAGTTATAACAACAAGTGTAGATTAAGTAACAGATTGATCTTAACAACAACTTGCAATATCATCTGTTGTGACCAAGCCGGGGTCTTTTAAACCCCAAGGAAAATAAGTGGGATATCATCAAGAGACCCAAGGTAATTAAGACGTTTTGTCACATTAAGGACCATATAGGACACACACTTACAAGAGACTGTTTGATATATCATTACAGTGTAGACCTGCCCACTATATAACAGCAGTGCAAGGGTTAACATACTGCCATTTAACATGTTGCCTTTAAGAACGCTATATATTCGGTGTCATGTTATTCTCAGTAATAAGATCAATGACATTGTCTTAAAGGGACAGTAATGTCCCAGAAAAAATACTTTGCACGTTGTAGTCCTTAAAAAGTTGAACAAAGTGCAAAAAAATGTATCTCTCAAACCGCTATGGTTTGAGAGATATGTGCATTTAAAGTTTGATGTTTCCTTCTGTCAGCTGCAAAGCTGTCAGCAGGGGATCCATGTTGTCCGACACGGAGGCTCTGCAGCAGAGACACAATCGCGTTATTTACACAGTGGCTCAGTGGTTAGCACTGTTGCCTTGCAGCGCTGGGGTCCTGGGTTCAAATCCCACCAAGGACAACATCTGCAATGAGTTTGTATGTTCTCACTGTGTTTGCGTGGGTTTCCTCCAGGTACTCCGGTTTCCTCCCACACTCCAAAAACATACTGATAGGTGAATTTAGATTGTGAGCCCCAATGGGGACAGGAACCAATATGAGTGTAAAGCGCTGCGGAATCTGTGTGCGCTATATAAATAAAGGATTATTATTATTACAACAAATTACTTCATTGGAATGGTCTAAAAAGCATGCTTGGTTTGCCAGAACACTTTGAACACCTTTCCAATTAAGTCATTTGCTATATTTATATATATTTATTTATTCAGCACAGCGCAATCTTTATATGGTGTCTAAGAAGTGATTGTTCTGTATTGTCTTTAAATGGACTGAGGTAAGATAACAGCTTTTCTGAATAGAAGATCGATTACACAGCCATATCAAGGTTACTCTGGAATTAAATACTTTCCAATCCGAATCTTTGAAATAACAAAAAACAAAAAGATCCCTATAATTCTTAAATGGTAATTTATTTATTAAGACAAACTAATTGGAATCCCCATTATGGGTGAGCGGTGCCCAGTGAGAGATCAGTTTCTCAGCAGAACGGAAAGGAATCCCAAGGCCAGAGCGAGCGCAGCATAGCTGGATTTGATTCCATATGCTCCACTGGTATTACATAAGTCAGTACTACAGCAAGCCACGGAAGTGGACGCCACGGACACGCCAAAGGAGCTCGCCGTACAGCTGGAGGCGCAGGTCTTAGTAATGGTGGTAGCTGAAACACTCCCTGTGGAAAACAGAATAATTCAATGTATTAGACTAAAAACGACTACTTGAGTTTATATTCACAAAGTGGAGACATTCAGAGACAAACCAACTTCCAACTGACTTAAACGGATCTTTAAATGGATAGTAGCACTTGATATGCAAATAACTATATATTGTAGCTTTTATCTTCCTGAGTAAAACAAGGTCACTCCCAGTGCCGAGAGGTGTTTTATTCAAAACTTATTGCAACTCAAACTTAAATTTTTAGGTGGAATATCTCAGTGGCCTGAAATGTCACAGTGGCGTTATTGTTACACCATCCATTTCACAGCTCTGTTAAGTTGACCATAAATCTTCATAGGATTCCGTAGCAACAGGCACTGAGATATTGCACCTACAAATTTCAAGTTTGAGCTGTAATAATGTCTGAATAAAACTCCTCTCAGCACTGGGAGTGACCCTTGTTTTACTCTGGAGCATAAACCCTACAATATATGATATTGTATATTATTACAGTAACGTAATGCTACAAAGGCATTACCATTTATTCATTATACATTTTTATAATGATCTGTGCCGTTCTAATCATACATATTGGTGTAGTTTGATTGTAATTTTATTTTAACGTTTTCCCCTCCTGCCCCGTTTGCATACATTGCGTTTCTTCCCTCAGATCCGAAAGCTGGTCCTTGAGCGGTCAGATCATGATAAGGGACAGTCTTGTCTTTGTCTGAAAAAGGAAAGCTCTGACCCCCGATAATGAAGGGGAACAGGGTTTTCCTTATGATGACACAAGATTGTCCCTCATCGCGCTCTGTCTGAACCGGCTTTCAGATCTGAAGGGAAGAAGAGGCGGGAGGGGTAAACTTTACAATAAAATTTCAAAGAAACAAATGTTGTGACGAGCACCCATCGAGAACGAACAAGATAAAGTGTCTAGTTCTTGGGCATAGTGACCCCTCAATGGTGCTACAAGTCACGTTTCTCACTCCCATGTGCCGCTGCAGAGAAAATCTCCATATTCATATCAGACTGGTCCCGCCCTCAGACAGTCCAGCTCCGAAATGTCAGTCAAATCCTCCCTGCACGAGAGAATCAGCAAAACCACAGGCGTACGTTTCGGCCTATGTGGGCCTCGTCGGTGTGGTGCAGCTGATTCCCTCTAGGTACATGGAGAGCAAGGGCCCATGCCTGGGTTCCCCTTCCACTTAGGGAGACAAAGAAACAAATGTGACGAGCACCCATCGAGAACGAACAAGATAAAGTGTCTTGTTCTTGGGCATAGTGAAATAAAATTTCAGTCAAAATACATTGATATGGATGATTAGAACGGTACAGAGCATTATAAAAAAAAAGGTGTAATGAATAACTGGATATGCCTTGATATTGTTACGTTACTATTTCTTTAGGAGACACTATCCCTTTAAAGGTGCAGTATAATAAATGCTGCAGGGCTTTTCTTGCTGAGTAAAACTGCAAGAGAATTTACATTCAAAGGGTTTACAGCTCCAGTGTATCTTTTTTTCTCAACAGATTTTCTTAATGAGCAACAGCTCCTACTTGTGTGTAAGAGGCAATTTTATTTATAATAGTCTGTATGAGAAAACTTGAGTCAGTGACTACTGCTCTTCACTCTAAGTGATAGCAACAGCTCCACCTGTTGACCGGAACAGAAAACCAAGATCAAAGCTGTCCTGAAGGGAAGTTCACTTCCACGGACAGCTCATCGTTAACCCTTTGAGTGCCAGAGGGGTACGTAACACATTGCAAAGCAATGCGTTGGGTACCCCTCTGGCACTCAAAGGGTTAAGGGGTTAAACACAGTGGCAGTGGTTTTTGGTTGAGGAGGCAAGGGGTTATGCCCCCTGCCTCCTCCTCATCCAGTCAGGGCTTTCAAGCCACTTCCCCTGACAGTGAACCAGATTCACTTAGTAGCCCCAAGGAGCTTACAAATATAAATATATATACATATATATACTAGTTACAAAGCCCGTATACACGGACTCCGGATGGCTCACAGCCTGTCTGTGCTCCGGGCAGCAGCGGAGGCGCTGGGAGACAGTTTGTCACCCAGCTGCCTCTGCTGCTGCCCCGGAGATGGGAGCACAGACAGGCTGTCAGCCTTCCAGAGCTCTCCGCTCAGGATCAGCCCGTTCTGCGAATCCCCACTGCGCATGTGGTGTTACGTACACAGTGAGTGACGCATTCTAGGATTTTATGTTAAATGATATATATCTCTTAAAGGCCCTATGGATTTTGTTATTGTGTCTTTGTTCAAGCGATAACATCTTCAATCACTGCTGGATGTTATATCCATGGAGGCAGACATGATATTTGTTGTCAATTTTTTTTTAACTGAATCTGGCAGACACAACATGAGGTTATTTGAGTTTGTCATGTGCAGGAGGCCAGCAACCGTCATGTTCGCCTCCATGGAAATGAGATCCAGGACAGATTGAAGATGTTATCTCTTCAACAAAGACACAACTGTTAAATCAGTATGGGTCATTAGGATTTTCTGGTGTAAGTACGGTAAGTGGGTGTTATGATTAGTAGGTGTTTGTTTTTGTTCAAATCAAAGGGAATTTTATATTTGTCCCTTTCCGTGATGTTGATTTATCCCAAGAATTCCTCCTCTTTTCTTTTGTGCACATGCGTAGCATACCTCCCAAGTGTCCCTCTTTAGGAAGGACAGTCCCTCTTTTAGACCCAAATCCCCCTGTCCCTCTTTCCCACCCTGATGTCCCTCTTTTTCGGAGCTCAGACTGTGCACTGTGTATATAAGTGTATCACATTGCTCTACTGCAATAAAATTCACATTAATGTTTGTTTAAACGTCAGTATTTGTATTTACAAATTAGTCTGTGTAAATAAAATACTTTGGTCTTGTTATAAGTAATTTATTAGGTTACACAAGGAGGTGTCAGTAGGTCATGAAATAGCCTACAAATTCTCAGTAATGCCCCGGCCACCAGCCACGGCCCCAGAAACACCACCTAAAACAGAAGTGTCCCTCTTTGGCAATTTGAAATGTTGGGAGGTATGGCACAGTCATTTTATAGAGTCAGGGGAAGAACTCACCAATTCCAGCAGATACGACTGAGGTTTTGCAGTAGGTTTCACCGGCCGTGCAGTTGGTTGCGGTCATGCAGTTAGAGTTGCTGGACTGTACGGTGCATGTGTAACACTTCAGGGAAACGGCTGTAACAGAGAGAGAACATTTATCACTGATCTGTACAAATTCTAAAGTCTCCTTCTCATGGGTCCAATACAAAGAACAAAAGAGACACCCTATTGTGTCAACTTTTTGAAAAACTGAGCAGTAAACTTTTTTTATGAAAAAATATAAATTGTAGAGCTTTTCCTGTTGAGTAAAATAAAGTACTCCCACTGCCGAGAGATCCATATTTCCATAGTTATTACAGTTTAAACCCATGGTTTTTTTTACATTAGGAGTGCCCTCTAGTGGTCAAATTGCAATAAGTCATTCTGTTACATTCTATTTGAGAGGAAAGTCAGTGACATACAGTTCTCCATAGAATGTGATAGACACTGCTGAGTCACTTCCTGTCAGAACTATCAGGATGTAAACACAGTAAATTCACTTCCTGTCAGTTAGAACTATCAGGAAGTAAACACAGTAAATTCACTCCCTGATAATTTGTACGATTTATAAATTTTAAATAAAACAAATGAGAGCAGTAGGAGTGACCTTGTTTTACTCAGCAGGAAAAGCTCTATATTATAACATATATGTTTTAATAAAGAAAATGTACTGCTCCTTTAAAGATCCCAGGGTGTCTGCACCGATGGGAAATTTTAGAACACAAAGAGGCAGAAAGATCTTGGAGTACAAACTGATAACCAAGTTTAACCCTTTGAGAGCCTGAGGGTTATGCAGTGCAGTGCAAAGTAATGCGTTGCATACCCCTCAGGCACTCAAAGGATTAACACTCTGAACTGTGTCCTAAACCATGACAATGAGTTTATATCACATTATCCCACTCATTAAACATATTTTGGGCCCTTTGGGTGCCAGTGGAGGGACTGCACAACTCATTGCAAGCGACAGGTTGTGTACCCTTCTGGCACTTGCAGGGTTAACCCATACATTCTATAGACTTAGCCATCTCTGGCAAAACACTAACGTTCACTGGAGCATCAAAAAGGTAATAAATCTTGTTTGTATTTTTTTGTCCACATCAAAGAGATTCTACTGGAGCCTAGGGAATTAATTATAGACAATACTGATAAGAATATTCACTGCTAGTGGAATTTAAATGTTAAATGGATAGAAATGTTTCCAAATAAAAGGAGCTTCAATTAATCTTCGTAGTATTTGGGCCATGGAGAGTGTTATTTCAATACTGTCAGAGTTGTAGTACAAGAGTAACTGAATGATAAAGTTTCCCCCTCCCGCCCCTATTACTGATGTAACACTGCTCACCTCAGAGTAGCAAGACTGTCCGGATGGATCACAGAGAGGGACAATCTTCAGGGAGTATAAGGAAAAACCTGTGAAGGGGGCAGGGTTTTCATTGTTCTTACAGTAAGAAGATTGTCCATTGCTGTGAGCTGTCTGGTCTTAAGACCAGATTCCACATCTGAGGTGAGCAGTGTTACACTAGGTAAAAGGAGTGGGGGGGATACTTTATCTTTCAATTACTCTTGAACTACAATTCTCACAGTATTGAAAGAACCCTCTCCACAGACCACATACTATGAAGATTAATCAGAGCTGCTTTTATTGTGAAACATAACATTACAAACATGTGTATAACCTGTCATGTACTGTGTATTCAGTCTTCATTCTTATGACGCCTGAAGAAGAGACCTGGTTGTGTTGAAAGCTTGCATCCTAGAGACACTCAGTTTAGGGTGGCCACGGGTCCCGGAACGTCCAGGACTGTCCCTTATTTCAGGGCTATGTCTCGCGTCCCGGGTCATCTTCAACCGGGACAATGAAGTGTCCCGGAATGAAGCCAAGCCGCCCTGGATGTCAGCCTGCAAGCGGTGTGTCACATCATGGACGCCGCGAGGGAGCGCTTGGTAGCATAAATCAGCGCTCCCTCGCGGCGTCCATGATATGACACACCGCTTGCAGGCTGACATCCAGGGCGGCAATGCAGCTTACCTGATCTCCTGGAGGCAAGCGCTCTAGTAATACAGAGCGCTGGGAGATTACATCATCTCCCAGCGCTCTGCATTACTGAGCACAGCGCGCGGGAGCTTCAGCTCTGTGCCGGAGGAGGCACAGAGCACTTTCCACGCCGCTAGACCACCAGGGACTCAAGGTAGGGCATGAAGGGGCAACTAGGGTGACCACGTCCCGGAATGGCAGAAGGGAAATGTGGTCACCCTAACTCAGTTACCAATAAAGGTATAATTTTTACCAGTCCACTGCTTTTTCTATGGCTAACAGATACCACGCTTTACCCATATGTCTTCTTCAGATCATCAATGAAGAAATGTATTCTCTGCATAACAATCACTTGACTGCTATAAGACCCACACTCTCATTAACCACCCCTGACCACTCCCATTGTGACAGGAGGCTAAGGCCTAGCTGATCAATAACCCAAAGCCAGTCCCACAAATCTTAAAGGAGAACCAATTCTTCCTAATAACATCCCTTGTCTTTGTATGGTCAGAAAATCCTAATGCCCCCTATAAATATAGACCTTGTCTTATATATAACATCTTTAATCCGTAATGGGTGTCATGTCCACTCAGGCAATACCATAGGACCTGAAGGTCCGCTCACTGCACATGGTAATCTTTACACTGTAAGGAGCAGACGGATGTGCCACAGATTGCTTCCCAATGCATTGCTTGCTCCTCTGGGCTTTAAAGGGATAGTAAGGTTTCAAAATAAAAGCAGGTCCAATTAATCATCATAGTATTTGGGCCATGGAGAGTGTTAATTCAATGCTGTCAGAGTTGTAGTACAAGAGTAATTGAATGATAAAGTATCCTCCTCCCGCCCCTTTTACCTAGTGTAAGCCACCTCCCCTCAGATGTGGAATCTGGTACTGGGACCAGACAGATCACAGCAAGGGACAATCTTCTTTTTGTGATTATAAAGAAAACCCTGCCCCCCTTGACAGGTTTTTCAGGTTTTCCTTATGCTCACTGAAGATTGTCCCTCTCTGTGATCTATCCGGACAGTCTTACTGCTCTGAGGTGAGCAGTGTTACATCAGTAAAAGGGGCGGGAGGGGGATACTTTATCATTCAATTACTCTTGAACTACAACTCTGACAGTATTGAAATAACACTCTCCATGGCCCAAATACTACGAAGACTAACGGGAGCTGCTTTTATTGTGAAACATTACTATCCCTTTAAGGAGCAGTACACAGTTGTATGGAAAAAAAGGTGTTATTTGAGACTTTTCCTGTTGTGAAAAGCAAGAATATTCCCACTGCAGGGTCATGTGTCCTTCCAGAGGTATTACAGTTTAACCCTTTGAGAGACAGAGAGATTTCCAATGCACTGGACATCCCTTTGGCCCTCAAAGGGTTAACATTTATTTACATTAACAGTGATCTCTAGTGGACAGATTCCAGCTCTTATATTGCATTCTATGTGAAGATGAGTCACAGCATTATCACTTCCTGTCAGGTTGAACTTTCTGGAAGTAATGATGCTGTTACTCATTCCTTGACAGTTTGAACTGTTGTAACTTCTGAATAAAACAACTTCTAACAGCGGGAATTCCATTGTTTTACTCGGCAGGAGAAGTCCAATAACAGATATACTTTCATTAAAAAAGGTAAGTAGGCTCATGCTCTATCTATAGCAGTTTGAAAAAACTGCCAGTAACTGTCGTGTCTGCCTCCATGAACGTGACGTCCAAGATTAAATAAAGATGCTATCTTTTGAACAAATGCACAAAGACAAACTTTATACGGGCAATTATGATTTTCTGCCCATAGGAATATGAGAGGGAGTTATTATTAGGTGGTGTTACTCCCTATTTAATGACACCCCGGGTTATTCCTGTGGATAACCTCCTTCAGTCATGATGACCCTCCTCTTGATTGCATTTGGGGACTATTCTGTGGTTTAGGAAGCCTTCTGACCGCAAAGTGAGTAGTGCAGAGGAAAATGGCTTCCCCCAGCACTCTACAAAACAGCACATGAAATTTAAAATATCTATATTTCTATCAAGGCAAGTAAACTTTTATCTATATAACTGTGATTCTTATAACATGCTCTTCGAAATAAGATCATCTTGTATTGAGCCTCTGTTTAATTGAACAGTAATACTTCCAAATAATAACAACCGTTTAACCCTTTGAGTGCCAGAGGGGTACGCAACGCATTGCAAAGCAATGCGTTGCGTACTCCTCTGGCCCTCAAAGGGTTCATTTAATCTGGATGGAAAATCATAACGGTCATTATGAATCAATTCTGCTGGGATTGTTACTCCCCCCCAATCGATATTTCATTAGCAATGGACATCATGCACACTAATGTGTGCGTGATCCATGTGGCTGTTTTAATGGACCTTAAACTCCTCCCACAGAGGAATTTTGGGTCCTGCAATTCAACAACAAATCATGTCCACCTCCGTGAACATGATATGCAGCTCTAAGTAAAGATTAATTCTGGGGAATCAGTCCATGCAGAACTGACTAAAAATGGCCATTAGAATTTGATACCCAGATTATGCAGCTATAGAGACAAACATTCTGTATTGTAGTGATTGCTTTGTGTGTCTGCCTGCTGATTCGTTTGTATTCACTCGCACATACAGGTAGAACAGGACACACACACAGATATTCATTTTGCTTGCTCACAAAAAGAAAAAAAAAAGATTCAACAAAGCAAAATTCTGCACGTGAATTAAAGGGACAGTAATACTTAAAATGTAAAAAAAAATATATGTTGTAGGGTTTATCCCCCTGAGTAAAACAAGAGTACTCCCACTGCTTAAAGGTGTTTCATTCAAAAGTTATTAATTTTAAAAGTTAAATTTTTTAGGTGCAATATCACAGTGGCCTGAAATTGTACAGTGGCGCTGTTGCTACACGATCCTATGGACAGCTCTGGTCCCGGGACCATAAATCTCCATAGGATGGTGTAGCAACAGCGCCACTGTATAATTTCAGGCCACTGTGATATTGCACCTAAAAAATTCAACTTTGAAAATTAATAACTTTTGAATGAAACACCTTTCAGCAGTGGGAGTACTCTTGTTTTACTCAGGGGGATAACCCCTACAACATTTTTTTTTTACATTTTAAGTATTACTATCCCTTTAAAAGCAAAATAAAACTGTAGATTCACCCATTTCTATGCCAGTAGGGTCCCAGTGCCGTTTGGCATTCAAAGCATTTAGACCAAATATAGGACGTGAACAGTGCCATGAAAATTCTCAAACAGAGACATTGAATTTGAAGTGCAATCAATGAAACAACAGAGAACTTTTACACGCACTAAAACAGCGCAGGAATAGTGCATCAAGAGGAACGATTAGAACATGAAATATCGTCTGGTTGGACTAGATACAGGAAAATGGTCAGTTCCTCAATATGGCCGATTTGCTGAATCTGGGAATATTTGTCACTTTCTCATACCGTGCTCACTTTTTTGATTGAGACATTTTTAAATCCATACACTGGCCATATTTATCAACCTAAAGAGGTGCTGTTCTGGGCAAATCAACTGTGTCATATGGTGAAATGAAAGATCAATAAAATTGCATTGAACAAAAGGATTTTTTACTTGCTTGAGTACTAGAAAGGACTGCAAAAAAAGGGGGTTATGCATTATGGTGTGATAAAGAGGTGATGAAGAGGCAATAACTTTTCTACTGATTTCACTGCCTATGCACTAAGATCTCCAAAGTTGGAGAAATCTTAGAGCATTGGCTCCATACAATAACACTGGAGAAGTTATCTCCACTTTATCACCTCTTTATCACGCCTTAGTGCATAACCCCCCCCCCCCCCCATTGATTCACAAACTGGAGTAATTTGGGGACAAACCAACTGTACCATAGGGGAACAGAGATACAAGTTAATTTAAATGGGGCTTTTAACTTTACTGCTACAGACAGTGAAATGCATTGGGGACCACTATAGCACCGAAAGGGATAAATGTATCTTATTTTCCTTAACACAATTATTTACCAACATAGGAGTCCATCACACAGCAGTCAGGTGTATCTATATAATTACTGTGTGTAACAGAAGCACTTACCTAGGTAGGAGTCCATCACACAGCAGTCAGGTGTATCTATATAATTACTGTGTGTAACAGAAGCACTTACCTAGGTAGGAGTCCGTCATACAGCAGTCAGGTGTGTCTATATAATTACTGCGTGTAACAGAAGCACTTACCTGGGGAGGAGTCAATCACACAGCAGTCAGTTGTATCTGTATAATTATTGTGTGTAACAGAATCACTTACTTAGGTCGGAGTCTATCACACAGCGGTCAGGCATATCTATATAATTACTGTATTAACAGAAGCACTTACCTAGGTAGGAGTCCATCACACAGCAGTCAGGTGTATCTATATAATTACTGTGTGTGTAACAGAAGCACTTACCTAGGTAGGAGTCCATCATACAGCAGTCAGGTGTATCTATATAATTACTGTGTGTAACAGAAGCACTTACCTAGGTAGGAGTCCATCACACAGCAGTCATGTACATCTATATAATTACTGTGTGTAACAGAAGCACTTACCTAGGTAGGAGTCCATCACACAGCAGTCAGGTGTATCTATATAATTACTGTGTGTAACAGAAGCACTTACCTAGGTAGGAGTCCATCACACAGCAGTCAAGTGTATCTATATAATTACTGTGTGTGTGTAACAGAAGCACTTACCTAGGTAGGAGTCCATCATACAGCAGTCAGGTGTATCTATATAATTACTGCGTGTAACAGAAGCACTTACCTAGGTAGGAGTCCATCACACAGCAGTCAGGTGTATCTGTATACTTATGACACTCAAAGAGTTAAAGAATTGTGAACCAGTAACACCTACAAGCAGTCAGTTTCTTACCTGTCCCAATGCAGATGGCTGTGAGCACCAGAAGGACTTTGAGAGCTGCCATTGTTGTAGAGTGGTGTGGAGTGGTGAACCTCATATCTCACAGTTTATTATATATGACCCTGTGTATATGGTATCCATGAGTACTGTAGAGTCCCGCCCAGCCTCACACTCATTTGAACACAAATTTGAAAGAAAGATGAAATAACATATGCCTTTCATGGTCTCCAGGAGCACCAAAGACAAACGGTCTCTGATTGCATAGGCTGCTGATTGTTTCATAGGGGAATGTGTAACCTTGAAACAACAACATTGTGTTATATTCTTCAGAGCACAGCAACCCCTGTTTAGCTTGTCCTTCCTCATTCCATAATGTATATTGTTTGCTACATTTAGGTCTTCCTAATACTGAATTAGTACAGTAATTTGTCACCTACATAGAAACGGCAAAACTCACACCCAATTCAACTGACAATGGAGTAGCAACCAACATGCATTTTAATAAATATATTTGTAGAACTTGGAGGAGATCTCTAAAAAAAAACATTCTTTGTGGTATGTTTAGGAATTGTTACATCAGTTTGCAAGTGGCAATAGTTACGGGTCATATTTCAAAAGATGTAAAGCCATGTTTCTAAATGTTGCTTTCAGGAAAAATTCACTAATGAGAACATACATAGTTTATACCTTTCTATCACTTAACTTATGATAGACTTCTGTTAATGGAACACGAGCACCTAAAAATGATCTGGGTTATACACACTTAAATGTTGGCCTCTGTAAAAATTCTCTATTTTGTGAATCTTAAAACCAAGTCTTATATAAGTATATCTTTGCGTGGTAGCAAGCTTAGCGTGCTCTGGCCATGTTATGCAACTAAATTCTCATCCTTAATACAGTGGTGATATGCAGGAAAAATGTCACCGAATAAAAGAATAAAAATGATGTACACCAATATTTTGTATATTTGTTTTTAGCTGTTTTGGTCAATACTGGTGGCACTCCAGCAAGTTTAAATGTGTTTTTTTTTCTTTGGCTGTGCTTACCAAAACCTGGACAAGAAATTATTTATATATATATATATATATATATACTAGCAATGAGGAACGGCGTTGCCCGTCATATTATTTACACAGAGAGACATTGTGTGAAACAGAAATATGCAGTGTTACAGACACACACTTAAAGAGACAGAGCGTGTCACACACTGTGAAATGCATACATACAGAGAGAGACACACATACATGGATGTATTGAGTGTGCTGTGTTACTTGGTGAATAAGGCCCTGTATCCTTACAGTTGAAGTCAGTGTGCTGTGTTACTTGGTGAATAAGGCCCTGTATCCTTACAGTTGAAGTCAGTGTGCTGTGTTACTTGGTGAATAAGGCCCTGTATCCTTACAGTTGAAGTCAGTGTGCTGTGTTACTTGGTGAATAAGGCCCTGTATCCTTACAGTTGAAGTCAGTGTGCTGTGTTACTTGGTGAATAAGGCCCTGTATCCTTACAGTTGAAGTCAGTGTGCTGTGTTACTTGATGAATAAGGCCCTGTATCCTTACAGTTGAAGTCAGTGTGCTGTGTTACTTGATGAATAAGGCCCTGTATCCTTACAGTTGAAGTGAGTGTGCTGTGTTACTTGATGAATAAGGCCCTGTATCCTTACAGTTGAAGTGAGTGTGCTGTGTTACTTGATGAATAAGGCCCTGCATCCTTACAGTTGAAGTGAGTGTGCTGTGTTACTTGATGAATAAGGCCCTGCATCCTTACAATTGAAGTGGGTGTGCTATGTTACTTGATGAATAAGGCCCTGTATCCTTACAGTTGAAGTGAGTGTGCTGTGTTACTTGTAGAAGGTCACAGTGAGATGATGTTTGTGAGTAAAGGAATAATTTAGATTACAGCAGTGGATACTGCAGTACATTTGAAGAAATAGGTTGGCAGACAGAGGGTTAACTGACAGATGCAGTGATAGATAATGTAATAGTGTTGTGGAAGTAAAATGGCGAGATTGGCACTATGGATGAATGGCAAGGGGATAGGTGAGTGGGGGTGACAAGGGAGCAGTTGATGAGAGATTGAGGATAGGAGGGACAGTGAAGTGCTACAGTAAAGTAATGGGTGAGGGGGAGAAATGACTATACATAGACAGAGAAGTAGACATGAAATATAGGGCTGTAGGGTTACTGCATTATACAGACATAGTGTAGCAGTAGGTTGGAGTGAAGCACTTTAACTCTAAGTGTGAGAAAGGTACACAACACATTGCTGTGTAATGAGTTGTATAGTCCTCTGGCAGTGAAAGGAATATGTGGCACATGTTGGGCGCTCCTTGCATTAGTGGGCCGTGGTGGTCGGCTGGGACAAAACCGAATTATTTGTCCATGGCCGTAGGCAAGGGATCAATAGAGGGACCCCTAACAGCTAATAGGCTTCAAAACAGGAAGGCTCATATACTAAGGAAAGTGGTGGAATTTTGTGGAAAAGTAACAGCAGTACAGGGAACAATACCCATTTATTTAAATGGGCGTTTTAACGTCTTCAACGCTAGAGAGGTCAGCAAAGCATTGTATTTGTTCTGTATGGTACAGATGAATTGTTCCTCTTTGTGTTAGTACATCAGCCTCACAGATCACAGTGCGCAATCAGCTGCTGCAAGAGCCAAAGGTATAAATGGGTTTAGATTAGTGGGGTAAGAGTATAACTGTATGGGCCTTATGTATCAAGATAAAGGGTGCAAGTAAAAAAAAACTGACAACATAGGGTTGAATTGAAAATTCAGGAAAATCGTGTTGACGTAAATGGGGCTTTAACCCCTTGAATGCTACAATGGTCCGCAATGCGTTGCTTTGGCAATGTGTTTGCATTGTCTGTAGCATTCATGGAATTAATAGTCTCATTGAAATCAATGGACATTTTCAAAGAAATCAGTTTAACCCTGTGGACCACTTGTGAGGAAAGAGTGGGCTGCACAATACCCAAATGTGGAAGCTTTCCAAACAGATATTAACCCTTTGAGTGACAGAGGTACGCAGAGCAATGTGCTGCATATCATCTCTGGTACTCCAAGGGTTAATGGGCTTAACCCTCTGAGTGCCAGAGTGGTATCCAAGGCATTGCAACAGCACTCAAAGAGTTAAATTGAAACAAAGTGAGTCCATCAGCCCCAGTTCTTAGCATGGAAACTGAAGATCTGTGTGTTCTAACCTATTCCCCAGCTGACTCTGAGTGTCCCAGTGTGTCTTTGAAAGAAGTGATCAATGTGTGGCTCCCCAACAAAATGGGAGCTGCTGGTTGGTGGGTTATAGTATTGTGCCATGAGTTGTTTACTGTAGGAGTTGTAAGTCGAGAGAAGTGATGTAGCAGTAGGTGAGTTGTGGAGGAGAGGGCTAACCTTCTGACTGCCAGAGAGGTACGCAACGCATTGCAATGTATGCGTACCCCTCTGACACTCAAAGGGTTAAGGTAGGCTGACCAGATCTCACCTTTAACCGGGGACACATAGGAAATAGCCATTTTGCAGTACTTCACTGAAATGAAAGCAGTCCTGCAGTATTCATTTTTCCTATGCGTCCCCGGTTAAAGGTGAGGTCTGGTCAGCCTAGGTTAAGACTGATGTTGGGGGGCAGGCTAACTGTTCCTTACAGCCGTCCCTGGGTGTGTGTGGCAGGGGACGCAGGTTTTCTCTCTTATATATACACTACCAATGTGGGATGGTGTTGGGCGCACGTGTGTGAAATGTAGACACACTGATAAACAGACATATGCAAAACACAGGCAAACACACACACACAGTGAGCGGCAGAGACATGCACACACATACCGGAGATGCACACATGCACACAAATATATAACAGAGATGTACACACACACACACACACACACACACACACACACGCAACATATATGTGCAGAAACACATGCGTGCATGAGTTGTGCACCCCTCTGGCACTCAAATGGTTAATGTATAGAGAGGCATGTCAGAGATAAAAAGCAGTGGGAAGTGTATTCATACCTGGGAACTTTGACTTGTGGAGTCCCTGGAAGGGAGTTATGTGGTGCTGATGTGGAGAGAGAAATAGGGCAATCTGGGTTAAAAGTGGGCGGGGCTTAATCGCGAGTAGGGGGCAGGGCTTAACATAAATGTGGAAAAGTGTTAGTAATAGGCTGGGGAAGGAGGGGAAGTGGGAGGGAAATGCAAGTTTACAGTGTGAGGGGTTTGAACACACTCCCTGAGGGGTAAAACTTGATACACAACCCTGTGGCAGTCAGTGGGTTAAGTGTGAATCTGATGGCTGTCTGTCCTGTGTCTTGCATGGCAAATGATGACAGTGAAGAAATAATACAGCAATGAGGACCTACCTTAACCCTTTGAGTGCCATTTTGTTCCCCTGGTGCTGTAGCACCCTTCAGTAGCTGTACTACAGGTCCTGCTGAGGCCACTGGGAGTCAGGGTGAGTGACTGTGTGTCAGCCATATTTCTTTCTGGCTTTGTGTGTGTTTGGTGCTGTGTGAGTGGGGCATGTGTGTATAATACCTGGGAACTTTTACTTGTGGAGTCCCTCATTTGGTGCTGATGTGGAGAGAGCAATGGGGCAATTTGGGTTAAAAGTGGGCGGGGCTTAATCGGGAGTAGGGGCAGGGCTTGAGAGAAATGTGGAAAAGTGTTAGTAATAGGCTGGGGAAGGAGGAGAAGTGGGAGGGAAATGCAAGTTTACACTGTGAGGGGTTTGACACATTCCCTGAGGGGTAAAGCTTGATACACAACCCTGTGGCAGTCAGTGGGTTAAGTGTGTACCTGATGGCTGTCTGTCCTGTGTCTTGCATGGCAAATGATGACAGTGAAGAAATAATTGAGCAATGAGGACCTACCTTAACCCTTTGAGTGCCATTTTGTTCCTCAGTGGCTATAGTACAGGTCCTGCTGAGGCCACTGGGAGTCAGGGTGAGTGACTGTGTGTCAGCCATATTTCTTTCTGGCTTTTGTGTGTGTGGTGCTGTGTGTGTGAGTCGGGCATTTGTGTGTGTGCGTGAGGCATGTGTGTGTGTGTCTGGTGCTGTGTGAGTGGGCATGTGTGTGTGTTTAGTGCTGTGTGAGTGGGGCATGTGTGTGTTTGTCTGTGGTGTAGGAGCAAGTGGCGGCCATATTGTTTTTTTCTGACTTTGATAGTGGTGGGCGGGCTGCATAGTGGGGGCGGGCCAACTCCCTGCATGATTTTCACACCAATAGCAGTGGCCTTTGGCCACTGCAATTGGTGTGAAAATCATGCCCCCATTGAATCACCCAATGTGAACAGTAACCCCTCCTTATTGCCACCCCTGGGTGTGTGTGTGTCTCCTGAGGAGACATAAATTATGCAATGAGCCTTTTTTCTTTTATATTTATATATATATATATATATATATATATATATATATATATACACATATGTACCTGTGATATTCTTTGCCTGGCTCCCCTTTATAAAGTTCTCTCTCTAGTGTATTGTACAGCAGAGTTATGTTTTTGTACACGTTCCCGGGTCTACTGATCTGTCAGACTTGTCTCATCTCCCCAATGCTGTTATTACCCTTTTTTTCGTGCCAGATCGGTTTCTAGTCCATTATCTGGCACTCATATATATATTTAACCATGCTAGGTTATTTCCTATTACAGGTGACGAGTTTCTGGTTTAACCCTTTGAGTGTCAGAGTGGTATCCAACGCACAATGCTTTGGATACCCATCTGACACTCATAGGGTTAATATCCGGCACCTTCATTCAACTTAATTAGAACTCTAGACACCCAGATCTCTAAAACTAAAGTAATTCACAGTACTGCTTTAACCCAGTGTAAGCCAGAGAGATGTCCAATACAAGCATCTAAGCGGTTAATCAGTATAGCCCATAGAAGTATACTACCCAAATGAGCGCGATCCATTACACCAGACTATTTAATCCTTTGAGTGCCAGAGAGGTAGTCAAAGCATTGCAACTCAATGAGTTTGCTACCTGTCTGGCACTCAAAGGGTTAAGCCCCAAAGTGAAAATGTGTACCTGCTGTAAAGCAAGTGGTTAAATCTTGCATACGCAATCTATGCCCTGTAGTGTTGCCAGTACCCTAATAATGAAAGCTACAGAGGGGTGCATTGTTATTGCCCAAAATCTCAAAGAAACCTTCTCATACCTGGAAGCTAGTGTTGGAGGGGGTAGGACTCCAGTATAGCTATACAGTGCAAGGAATATCACTACCAGGAGGCTGGAAAAAGGCTCATTGCATAATTTATGTCTCCTCAAGAGACACACACACACCCAGGGGTGGCAATAAGGAGGGGTTACTGTTCCCATTGGGTGATTCAATGGGGGCGTGATTTTCACACCAATTGCAGTGGCCGAAGGGAGTTGGCCCACCCCCACTATGCAGCCCGCCCACCACTATCAAAGTCAGAAAAAAACAATATGGCCGCCACTTGCTCCTACACCACAGACAAACACACACATGCCCCACTCACACAGCACCAAACTCACACACATGCCCCACTCACACAGCACCACACACACACAAGCCCCACTCACACACAAATGCCCCACTCACACACACAAAAGCCAGAAAGAAATATGGCTGACACACAGTCACTCACCCTGACTCCCAGTGGCCTCAGCAGGACCTGTACTACAGCCACTGAGGAACAAAATGGCACTCAAAGGGTTAAGGTAGGTCCTCATTGCTCAATTATTTCTTCACTGTCATCATTTGCCATGCAAGACACAGGACAGACAGCCATCAGATTCACACTTAACCCACTGACTGCCACAGGGTTGTGTATCAAGCTTTACCCCTCAGGGAATGTGTCAAACCCCTCACACTGTAAACTTGCATTTCCCTCCCACTTCTCCTCCTTCCCCAGCCTATTACTAACACTTTTCCCACATTTCTCTTAAGCCCCGCCCCTACTCACGATTAAGCCCCACCCACTTTAACCCAAATTGCCCCATTGCTCTCTCCACATCAGCACCACATGAGGGACTCCACAAGTAAAAGTTCCCAGGTATTACACACACATGCCCCACTCACTCACCCTGACTCCCAGTGGCCTCAGCAGGACCTGTAGTACAGCTACTGAAGGGTGCTACAGCACCAGGGAAACAAAATGGCACTCAGAGGGTTAAGGTAGGCCCTCATTGCTGAATTACTTCTTCACTGTCATCATTTGCCATGCAAAACACAGGACAGACAGTCATCAGATTCACACTTAACCCACTGACTGCCACAGGGTTGTGTATCAAGTTTTACCCCTCAGGAAGTGTGTTCAAACCCCTCCCACTGTAAACTTGCATTTCCCTCCCACTTCTTCTCCTTCCCCAGCCTATTACTAACACTTTTCCACATTTATGTTAAGCCCCGCCCCTACTCGTGATTAAGCCCCGCCCACTTTTAACCCAGATTGCCCCATTGCTCTCTCCACATCAGCACCACATAACTCCCTTCCAGGGACTCCACAAGTCAAAGTTCCCAGGTATGAATACACTTCCCACTGCTATTTAACTCTCACATGCCTCTCTATACATTAACCATTTGAGTGCCAGAGGAGTGCACAACTCATGCACGCATGTGTTTCGGCGCATATATGTTGCGTGTGTGTGTACATCTCTGTTACATATTTGTGTGCATGTGTGCATCTCCGGTATGTGTGTGCATGTCTCTGCCGCTCACTGTGTGTATGTGTCTACCTATGTGTTGCATATGTCTGTGTTTATCAGTGTGTCTACATTTCACACACGTGCGCCCAACACCATCCCACATTGGTAGTCTATATATATAAAAGAAGACTTCTGTGTGCCTGGCAAACACACCCACGGGAGACATAAAGCAGGAGTTACTACTCCTATTGGGTGATTCAATCATGCAGGGAGTTGGCCCGCCCCCACTATGCAGCCCGCCCACCACTATCAAAGTCAGAAAAATACAATATGGCCGCCACTTACTCCTACACCACAGACAAACACACATGCCTCACTCATACAGCACCACACAAACACACACAGACTACCACACACACACATGCCCCACTCAGACAGCACCAAACACACATGCCCCCACTCATACACACAGCACCACATACACACACAAAGCCATAAATAAATATGGCTGACACACACACTCAGTCACTCACCCTGACTCCCAGTGGCCTCAGCAGGACCTGTAGTGCAGCACCAGGGGAACAAAATGGCACTCAAAGGGTTAAGATAGGCCCTCATTGCTCAATTATTTCTTCACTGTCATCATTTGCCATGCAAGACACAGGACAGACAACCATCAGATTCACACTTAACCCACTGACTGCCACAGGGTTGTGTATCAAGTTTTACCCCTCACGGAGTGTGTTCAAACCCCTCACACTGTAAACTTGCATTTCCCTCCCACTTCTCCTCCTTCCCCAGCGTATTACTAACACTTTTCCATATTTATGTTAAGCCCCGCCCCCACTCGCGATTAAGCCCTGCCCCCACTCGCGATTAAGCCCCGCCCAGTTTTAACCCAGATTGCCCCATTTGTCTCTCCACATCAGCACCACATCAGTCCCCTCTAGGGACTACACAAATCAAAGTTCCCGGGTAGGAACACACTTCCCACTGCTATTTATCTCTGACATGCCTCTCCATACATTAACCATTTGAGTGCCAGAGGGGTACACAACTCATGCACGTATGTGTTTCTGCTCATATATGTTGTGTGTGTACATCTCTGTTACATATGTGTGTCCATCTCCAGTGTGTCTGTGTGTGCGCGTGTCTTTTGCATGTTTCTGCCGCTCACTGTGTGTATGTGCATACCTCCCAACATTTCACATGGCCAAAGAGGGATACGCGCTGAAAGAACTGCAATTAAAATACAAGTGCTGTACAGCGCTGCCCATCTCTCTACCCCTCCGCTCCACTTTGTCTTGAGTGCAGAATGAGGGCACTAAAGGAAGTTAGTGGAGGAGAGAGATGTCCGGCGCTGTACAGCACTTGTAATTTATTTGCAATTCTTTCAGTGCGCACCGGAGGTGCGTGTGTGTGTGTGTGGGGGGGAGCCCGGGCCGGTATTCCCTTACAATCCGCCCCTGGTTTTAGGTGATATTGTTGGGGGCGTGGCTGGTGGGCAGGGCATTAGTAAGAATTTTTAGGTTATTTCATGACCTATTACTGGCTATTTATGTAACTGAATAAATGATTTAGTGCAAGACCAAAGTATTTTATTTGCACTGACTAATGTATAAACACATATACTGAAGTTTACAAAAATATGTGTATGAGCTTTATTGCTGTAGAGCAAAGTAATACACACCACACAGTCAGGGCTGGTGCAAGGATTTTTGCCACTGTAGGCAAAACCTAATTTTGCTGCCCATTTCGCTCCGCCCCTTGTGTCCCACCCCTTTATACCCCACCTACTTATACCCAACCTCTTTTCATGATTGTCTTCTCTCTGCCCCCTGGGCCAGTCTGCCCCTGATGGAGATGCCTGTAAGAGATGCCCCCCACCAGCTCCAACTTGCCCCTTATCAGCTTCACTTTGGCTCACCAGCTCCACATTGCCCCTATCAGCTCCACTTTGTCCCCCATCAGCTCCACTTTGTCCCCCATCAACTCCAACTTGCCGCCTCAGCTCCAACTTGCCCCCATCAGCTCCCCTTTGCCCCCATCAGCTCCACCTTGCCCCCCACCAGCTCCAACTTGCCCCCACCAGCTCCACTTTGCCCCCACCAGCTCCACTTTGCCCCCCATCCACTCCAACTTGCCCCCACCGGCTCCACTTTACCCCCCAGCAGCTCCACTATGCCCCCAGCAGCTCCAACTTGCCACCATCAGCTCCAACTTGCCCCCATCTGCTCAAACTTGCCCCCATCAGCTCCACTTTGCCCCCCATCTGCTCTAACCTGCCCCCCCTCAGCTCCACTTTGCCCCCCCTCAGCTCCACTTTGCCCCCTCAGCTCCAACTTGCCCCCATCAGCTCCATTTTGACCCCCATCCGCTCCAACTTGCCCCCCATCCGCTCCAACTTGCCCCCCATCCGCTCTAACTTGCCCCCACCTGCTCCACTTTGCCCCCCCTTCAAGCTCCACTTTGCCCCCCTCAGCTCCACTTTGCCCCCCCTCAGCTTCATTTTTCCCCCCTCAGCTCCACTTTACCCCCTCAGCTCCAACTTGCCCCCATCAGCTCCACTTTGACCCTCATCCGCTCCAACTTACCCCCATCAGCTCCACTTTGCCACCACCAGCTCCACTATGCCTCCTCAGCTCCAGCTTTCCCCTATCAGCTCCAACTTGCCCCCATCAGCTTCAACTTGCCCCCATCAGCTCCACTTTGTCCCCCATCCGCTCCAACTTGCCCCCAGCAGCTCCACTATGCCCCCTCAGTTCCAACTTACCCCCCATCACATACCTGTAGCTCCAGCGCAGTTTTCTCTTCAGTAATGCAGAGCGAGGCGGAGATCATGAATCCCAGCACGCTCTGCATTACTAAAGATCCAACCCAATGAGGGAGCGCTGTAGCAACGCAGACCTGATTGTGTTGTGGTTCCCGGCGTGGTGTGTGCGGGCGCAGCTCTTCTCTGCTGCATGCCCGCGCCCCCAGTACGTGTGCGCCCTAGGCCGGCGCCTACCTCGCCTATAGGTGGAGCCGGCCCTGCACACAGTCTGACCTCCTAAAAAGAGGGACAGAGGGATCCGGCCCTCAAAGAGGGTCTGTCCCTCCTAAAGAGGGACACTTGGGATGTATGGTATGTGTCTGCCTGTGTGTTGCATATGTCTGTGTTTATCAGTGTGTCTGCATTTCACACACGTGCGCCCAACACCGTCCCACATTGGTAGTGTACATATATAAGAGAGAAAACCTGTGTCCCCTGCCACACACACCCAGGGACGGCTGTAAGGAACAGTTAGCTTGCCCCCCAACATCAGTCTTAACCTAGGCTGACCAGACCTCACCTTTAACCGGGGACGCATAGGAAAAATGCATACTGCAGGACTGCTTTCATTTCAGTGAAGTACTGCAAAATGGCTATTTCCTATGTGTCCCTGGTTAAAGGTGAGATCTGCTCAGCCTACCTTAACCCTTTGAGTGTCAGAGGGGTACATACATTGCAATGCGTACCCCTCTGGCAGTCAGAGGGTTAGCCCTCTCCTCCACAACTCACCTACTGCTACATCACTTCTCTCGACTTACAACTCCTACAGTAAACAACTCATGGCACAATACTATAACTCACCAACCAGCAGCTCCCATTTTGCTGGGGAGCCACACATTGATCACTTCTTTCAAAGACACACTGGGACACTCAGAGTCAGCTGGGGAATAGGTTAGAACACACAGATCTTCAGTTTCCATGCTAAGAACTGGGGCTGATGGACTCACTTTGTTTCAATTTAACCCTTTGAGTGCTGTTGCAATGCCTTGGATACCACTCTGGCACTCAGAGGGTTAAGCCCATTAACCCTTGGAGTACCAGAGATGATATGCAGCACATTACTCTGCGTACCTCTGTCACTCAAAGGGTTAATATCTGTTTGGAAAGCTTCCACATTTGGGTATTGTGCAGCCCACTCTTTCCTCACAAGTGGTCCACAGGGTTAAACTGATTTCTTTGAAAATGTCCATTGATTTCAATGAGACTATTAATTCCATGAATGCTACAAACAATGCAAACACATTGCCAAAGCAACGCGTTGGGGACCATTGTAGCATTCAAGGGGTTAAAGCCCCATTTATGTCAACATGATTTTCCTGAATTTTCAGTTCAACCCTATGGTGTCAGTTTTTTTGGAGTTGCACCCTTTATCTTGATATATACGGCCCATACAGTTATACTCTTACCCCACTAATCTAAACCCATTTATACCTTTGGCTCTTGCAGCAGCTGACTGTGCACTGTGATCTGTGAGGCTGATGTACTAACACAAAGAGGAACAATTCATCTGTACCATACAGAACAAATACAATGCTTTGCTTACCTCTCTAGCGTTGAAGACGTTAAAACGCCCATTTAAATAAATGGGTATTGTTCCCTGTACTGCTGTTACTTTTCCACAAAATTCCACCACTTTCCTTAGTATATGAGCCTTACTGTTTTGAAGCCTATTAGCTGTTAGGGGTCCCTCTATTGATCCCTTGCCTACGGCCCACTAATGCAAGGAGCGCCCAACATGTGTCACATATTCCTTTCACTGCCAGAGGACTATACAACTCATTACACAGCAGTGTGTTGTGTACCTCTCTTACACTCAGAGTTAAAGTGCTTCACTCCAACCAACTGCTACACTATGTCTGTATAATGCAGTAACCCTACAGCCCTGTATTTCATGTCTGCTTCACTGTCTATGTATAGTCATTTCTCCCCCTCACCCATTACTTTACTGTAACACTTCACTGTCCCTCTTCTCCTCAATCTCTCATCTCCTCCTCCCTTGTCATCCCCACTCACCTATCCCCTTGCCATTCATCCATAGTCCCAATCTCGCCATTTTACTCCCACATCACTATTACATTATCTATCACTGCATCTGTCACTTAACCCTCTGTCTGCTAACCTATTTCTTCAAATGTACTGCAGTATCCACTGCTGTAATCTAAATTATTCCTTTACTCACAAACATCTTTTCACTGTGACCTTCTACAAGTAACACAGCACACTGACTTCAACTGTAAGGATAGAGGGCCTTATTCATCAAGTAACACAGCACACTCACTTCAACTGTAAGGATGCAGGGCCTTATTCATCAAGTAACACATCACACTCACTACAACTGTAAGGATGCAGGGCCTTATTCATCAAGTAACACAGCACACTCACTTCAACTGTAAGGATGCAGGGCCTTATTCATCAAGTAACACAGCACACTCACTTCAACTGTAAGGATGCAGGGCCTTATTCATCAAGTAACACAGCACACTCACTTCAACTGTAAGGATACAGGGCCTTATTCATCAAGTAACACAGCACACTCACTTCAACTGTAAGGATACAGGGCCTTATTCATCAAGTAATACAGCACACTCACTTCAACTGTAAGTATACAGTGCCTTATTCATCAAGTAACACAGCACACTCACTTCAACTGTAAGGATACAGGGCCTTATTCACCAAGTAACATAGCACACTCACTTCAACTGTAAAGATACAGGGCCTTATTCACCAAGTAACACAGCACACTCACTTCAACTGTAAGGATACAGGGCCTTATTCACCAAGTAACATAGCACACTCACTTCAACTGTATGGATACAGGGCCTTATTCATCAAGTAACACAGCACACTCACTTCAGCTGTAAGGATACAGGGCCTTATTCACCAAGTAACACAGCACACTCACTTCACCTGTAAGGATACAGGGCCTTATTCATCAAGTAACACAGCACACTCACTACAACTGTAAGGATATAGGGCCTTATTCACCAAGTAACACAGCACACTCACTTCAACTGTAAGGATACAGGGCCTTATTCATCAAGCTGAAGAGCTGCAATTAAACCATTTTTTACAAATCTTATCAGCATATCTACATCACCACTGCGTCTGTCACACACTGTCTACATATGTGACATACGTCCATGTATGTGTATGTCTCTCTGTAGGTATGCATTTCACAGTGTGTGACACGCTCTGTCTCTTTAAGTGCGTGTCTCTAACACTGCATATTTCTGTTTCACACAATGTCTCTCTGTGTAAATAATATGACGGGCAACTCCGTCCCACATTGCTAGTATATATATATATATATATATATATATATATATATATATATATATATACATATAATTCTGAGGTAAAGGCTACAGTGAGTATTACAAGTTGTTCTACCTGCAGTACAGCACTATATAGGAATATATATTATGTATGACATCACTCAACCCACTCTCCTCCACCTAAGTATGCCTCCAGCAACACACACTTTCCCCAGTGCCTCACCCCATCATATGCATACCTGGGAACTTGAGAGACACAAATCATGGCAAAAAGGGTCGGGGCTTAATCACGAGTGGGGGGCGGGAGTTTGAAAACCTAAATAAAATGTTACTAATAGACTGGGGAAAGAGCAGAAGCACACATGCGAGCAATGGGAAGCAAACACTGCTGCCCATAGTTTGGCTCAATTTCAGCAGGAAAAATGTCACGTTTAAAAGATGGGAAACATGTAATTATTTGATTGCACTACAACTCCCATAATCCTTATACACCTTCAATGAGCGCAATGAAAACGGCGACATAAAATTGATGTTTTTCATGGCGCCCACTGAAGGTGTGTAAGGATTATGGGAGTTGTAGTGCAATCAAATAATTACATGTTTTACCATCTTTTAAATGGACAGATAATGTAATTTTTATGAAGATTTCATTGCTTGCCTGGCTCACTGTTTGATTCATCTCCATATGGTGTGGTTAGAAAGGTGACTGGTGAACCTAAAGTGTTGGTTGGTAAATAAGTGTGTGCATCATTGAAGTCTTTGTGATATTATATCTGAGCACTGTGAGGGAGCGCTGTGCCGCGGTGTGTAGAATCCACGGCAATAGAGTGACCATTATGGGTAAAGGCATCCAATTGACCCGTAGGATCAGGGTAGAGCGAGGTTAACACTGTAACATAAATGGGCTTGTGAAGTGCCAGTCAGAGGTAGCAGTGCAGGTGACGGCCATGGATGGGGGAGCAGCAGGGAGACTGATTCACAAACGCTTATGTAGGTTATCCAGTGGAGCGTGTGTTAGGTAGCGGACCGGGCAAGCAGTGTATGCGGGGCCTGGTGTGCACATTTACATCTTTTGAGTGTAACTTGAGGAAGACATAATGGACAACATGCAGCGTCCACTGTGGTTCCTTCATTGCTGTGCCGCCTCCTCCTACTGAACACAAGTTTGTGCAGTCTCAACACCTTACACCACATTCACATACTTTAACCCTTTAAGTGGAAGAGAGATATACTTGCACTTAAAGGTGTAAGGTGTTCAGACTGCACAAACTTATGTTCAGTAGAAGGAGGAGGCACAGCAATGAACTAACCATGGTGGCCGCTGCTCGTTGTGTGGTGTCACTCGAATGTGTAATGAGAATACATCGTCCTGTGTTGTGAGCAATAAATATAAAAAAAAACCAGCCATGAACTCACTGATTTTCTGCTGGGACTCGAATGGCAGCAGGGACTCACTGATAGTCGCAGGCACTTGATTAGCATCATAACAGATGAGGCAATGTCGCTCCATTCTAAAGTCCTTGCAAAGACGTTAGTGTGTGTGTTTGGTGCTGTGTGAGTGGAGCATGTGTGTGTGTGTCATTGGCATAGGAGCAAGTGGCAACCATTTTGGTTTTTTCCTCAGTTGGATAGTGGTGGACGGCCTAGAGAGTGGGGGCGGGCCAACTCCCTGCATGATTTTCAAACCAGTGGCACTCAAAAGGTTATAATGAATCTGATACTCTATTCCTCCCAAGGGACATTTGGGAGGTACAGACCTCTAATATCTCCTAAAGAGGGACACATGGGAGGTATGGACCCCTAATATCTCCTAAAGAGGGACACTAGTGAGGCACAGACCCCTAATATCTCCTAAAGAGGGACACTTGGGAGGTATGGACCCCTAATATCTCCTATAGAGGGACACTTGGGAGGATGCGCACACACACGGATGCAAGACAAACACACACAGAGACACACACACGCAAATGTACACGCATTCACTGAGATGCATAAAGATCGACACAGTCATACATACATATATACATACATACATACATACATACATACATACATACATATACGAAGGCTGCTGTAATGCACCCGAAACGTTGATAAAATAAATCATCCACTTTTTGTCACTAATTTATTGAAGACCTGAGTGTGCTTTGTTCTATTTTGGACATATATATATATGTGTGTGTGTGTGTGTGTGTGTGTGTGGGCACAGCCATTTTGTTTTTCCCAAGGCTCCCATTATAAGCTCAATCTTTATATGGTGTCTAAGAAGTGATTGTTCTGTATTGTCTTTAAATGGACTGAGATAAGATAACAGCTTTTCGGAATAGAAGAGCAATTACACTTGTCTATTGCAGCCATATCAAGGTCTCTGTGGAATGAAATGCTTTCCAACCAGAATCTTTTTAAAAAAATATATATATATACTTATAATTCTTCATTCTATATTTATTTATTAAGACAAACTAATTGGAATCCCAAGGATGGGTGAGCAGCGCCCATAGATTGGAGAGATCAGTTTCTCAGCAGAACGGAAAGGAATCCCAAGGCCAGAGCGAGCGCAGCATAGCTGGATTTGATTCCATACGCGCCACTGGTGTTACATAAGTCAGTACTACAGCAAGCCACGGAAGTGGAAACCACGGACATGCCAAAGGAGCTCGCTGTACAATTGGAGGCGCAGGCCTTAGTAATGGTGGTAGTTGAAACACTCCCTGTGGAAAAGAAAATAATTCAATGTACTAGACTAGAAACCACTACTTGAGTTTATATGCACAAAGTAGAGACATCCAGAGACAAACCGACTTCCAACTGACTTAAAAGGATCTTTAATGGATAGTAGCACTTAATACAAAAAAAATATATATTGTAGTTTTTATCCTCTTGAGTAAAACAAGGTCACTACCAGTGTTGAGAGTTGTTTTATTCAAAAGTTATTGCAACTAAAACTTTAATTTTTTAGTTGCAGTATCTCAATGGCCTGAAAAGTCATGGTGGCGCTGTTGCTAAATCATCCTATGGACAACCCTGGTTAGTTGACCATAAATCTCCATAGGATGTTGTAGAAACAGCGCCACTGTAACATTTTAGGCCTTTAAGATATTGCACCTACAAACTTAAAGTTTGAGCCGTAATAACTTCTGAATAAACCACCTTTCAGCACTGGAAGTGACCCTTGTTTTACTCAGGAGAATAAACGATACAATATATGATATTGCATATTAAAGAGACAGTAATGTAAATATATAAAGGCATTTCTGATTATTCATTATACCTTTTTATAATGATCTGTATCAATCTAATCATCCATATAAGTGTAGTTTGAGTGTAAGTTTATTTTAACGTTTTTCCCTCCCGCCTCTTTTCCATACATTACTTTTCTTCCTTCAGATCCGAAAGCTGGTCCTTGACCACAATAAGAGACAGTCTTGTCTCTGTCTGTATAAGGAAAGCTCTGACCCCCACGATGAAGGGGAACAGGGTTTTCCTTATGATGACACAAGATTGTCCCTCGCCTCAATCCGTCCGGACCGACTTTCAGATCTGAAGGGAAGAGGAGTGACGCAAGGAAAAGAGGCAGGAAGAATAAATTTTACAATAAAATTACAATCAAACTACATCACTATGAACGATTAGAACAGTACAGATAATTATAAAAAGGTGTAATGAATAATTGGACATGCCTTTATATTGTTATGTTACTGTTTCTTTAAGTGTCACTATCCCTTGTCAGAGACATTGCCATGATGGGGAGGAAATGGTTAAATTTTCTTGTAAAGCCAAATTCTCTGAAAGTCTGTTTTAGAGGTATGTAATGATTTCAGGTTAAAACAATGACCCTTTGCTTCAAAGTAGGGGGTGAAAATAACTGAATGTCATTTTTATGGGGATATACGACTCTGTGCTAGACACCAAGTCTAAAGGAAGGGATTCTCCCATGTGGGAAAGTCTGGTAGAATGACATGTTTGTGACGTATGATAACGCCCCAAATTCCTGTTTTTTGAGAAAACACAGACCAGGTGTCATTTTAGGTGCAAATTTTAATGTAGAGTAAGAGTGCCATCCCTGGAGTACATAGCGCTATTACTAGTGCTTGGAATTTTTATCATAATGTATTCGTGATGTCACAGGGAAATTAGGAATTAAAAGTATCCAATCAGATAATACTGATGATGTAACTGTATAATGAAATGGATCTTTATCCAATCAGAGGAGATTCTGATAAGGGTAATTTTATATTATAAATATGTAAGTTTTGAGAAAGAAAGGGTCTTTTCCCTCTTGGTTTCCTGCCTCTTGATTTCCTGAAGTGTACCTGGCTGGCTGTTAAAGGGATAGTAATACTTGAAAATAAGTTTATTTTATATTGTAGCCCTTAAAAAAACATGAAAAATGATATAAGTCTTATCTCCCAAACCTTTATGGTTTGGGAGATATTCAGAAGTAAAGTTTCCCCTGGAGTGACGTCATTGCTCCACCCTTCAGATTTGGAATCCGGTCCCGGGACCGGCTGCGCCTCTCCAGAAGTGCTGAGATCATGATCTTTAAAAAGAATTTCTTAATTGGAACGGTCTACAACGTGTGCTTTCAAACCAGGCACACTTTGTAGATACTTCCAATTAAGTAGTTCTTTTCAAAGATCGTGATCTCGGAGTCGGCACTGCTAAAGAGCTGCCGGTTGCTCTGTGGACCGAATTCCAAATCTGTCCACTAGATGGCAGACTTGGCTGAAACAGCCAGGAAAAGAGAACTTTACTATATTTAACATGTAAATATCTCCCAAACCATAAAGGTTTGGGAGATAAGACTTATATCATTTTTCCTGTTTTTTTAAGGGCTACAATATAAAATAAACTTTTTTTCAAATATTACTATCCCTTTAAGGAGATACTAAGAAACACTTACTGGACTGGTAACTATATCTTTCCTTATTTTAATTCTGCAAAATTCAGAATCAAATATATATTTCTTCTATATTTGAAGAAACATCATTTTTCTTATAATTTGTCTTAATTGGACTGGCCATCCAATTGTGATCAATTATAATAAGCTATATTGGCTATAGTAATTCTGAATTAAGCAGAATTCATTAATTAATTGGTAAATTGTTATATTTTGCCAGAAAAATGTAAATAGTTGATAGCAGTGAGCCCTATATTTCAGATTAGTTAATATAATCGTTGATATTTCTGGAATATATTGTGTTCCTAGAAAGGTTGTTATAGCTAATATTTGATTAGGGGGAATTCATTGTATTAATTTATTAACCCGTCAACTACTATTTGTCTATTTATTTTAACCCCTTAAGGACCATTGACGTGGCAGGACCGTCACGCTGGTCCTGCACTTAAGGATGGTACTGGCACGTCACGTACTTTTACTCACCGCGCTCCTGCAGGAGTAATACCGGGGACTGAAGTTGATCGCTCCAAGACCGGAGCTATCTCTTTCAGTCCCATGTACGCCGTGCTGCCCCACGTGATCAGTCACGTGGGACCACACGTCAAAGTTTCCTACGTGGTCCTTAAAGGACAGCACACTCCGGGACCGCTGGTCCTTAAGGCGTTGTTTCTTTGGATTTCTTTGTGCATGTTTTTGGGTCTAAACTTTTATACAGTGAGAAGTTTATTTAAACCTCACATTAGACAAAAGAAGTCACCATCTTGGGTGTGGCATCCTATATTAATAAGTGGATTAACCCTTGAGTACCCTATAGGTTTTACATTTCTATGGTCATGTTTATGATATATGTTGCATGAAGTTGGTATACTGACTAGACATATATTATTGGATTGATTCTAAGTATATTCTTAGTATTATCTATGATTGACTATATTAATTGCAATTTATGTTTATTCAGAAGGTATGCGATATTTGAAATCAGTAGATAATTAAATTATAGTGATATAAATCAGGATTTTATTCCAGTTAGTTTCTCTAAATGTTGCTATTGCATCTGGTACAAGGAGAATTGTCAGAGTACCGGGCTTAACATTAAAGCTTATTCAGCTGACAACCTACCTTAAACCTCAATTAGCATAGTTTATACAGTTTCTGGGGCAGAGGTATTAATATACGATGCTGCCAACTGTATTTTACTTAATTGTAAGGATCAATTATCCTTTTCTATACTGCTGGGTTCAATTATTGTAATTTAATACCTCTGAACATACCTATGTGTGGTTAACCCTTCAATTGCTGGTAATCCTAATAGTGATAATTGTGGTTTGAGTTACTGTGTATCCATTGAAATTGGTATTCACTCTTTTATGTAATTGTTACTTACACTTTTTATATATATATAGTATTTACTGAAATAAATTGTATATATTTTTGCACAAATATGCGTAATTGATTATTCAATCAGCTCTTTACTGTGAGGTAGTGTGTCAGTACCTAGTATTGTGTAAAGTTCTCAAAATTATATTATTATTTATCTATTTATGTGAAGATATCCAAACTAATTGGTTCTCTTGTTTAACCCTTTCTTGGATACCTTTGACACCCTTTAAATGTTAGTAAAATAAATGCTGCAAGGTTTTCCCTGCAGAGTAAGACCACTAGGAGAATTTACTTTCAAAGGTTTTACAGCTCAAGATAATATTTTTTTCTCAGTGGGATTTCTCAGTGTGCTGCATTTGGTCCTTAGCCACTTAAGTACCAACGATCCAGGGAAGTTACCTTCTGTTAAGTACCACTTTGATCCATGCTGATGTGCCGGCACACGTGACCTTTAATGTGTACTGGCGTGCCGTGTTGGGGGTCTGAAAGAGAACTCTCCGGTCTTGGATTGGTCAGTTTCAGACCCTATTTGTGATTGCAGCGCTCCCGCAGGAGCGATGTAAGCACGAAGTACGTGACATGCCAAGACATCATCGTTCCTTAAGGGAAGAAAAACTGTGACAGTCCGGGCACGTCAACCGGTCCTTAATAGGTTAAAGAGTTAAGCAGCAGCTCCTACATGTGTGTCATTAGGGGTCATTAGGATTTTCTAGTGATAGTAAGGTAAGTGTGTGTAATTATTAGTAGGTGTTCATTTTTATTCAAATCAAAGGGAATCTGATATTTGTCCTGTACGGTGGTGTTGATTTAGTGCAAGAATTCCTGGGGGGAGATTCACTAAACAGTGATAAAGAGGTGATAGAGTAGAGATGACTTCTCCAGTGATATCACTTCTCCAGTTCCTATGTTATTCTATGGAGCCTATGCACTAAGATTTCATCAACTTTTGAGATCTTAGTGAATAGGATCCATAAAATAACATAGGAATTGGAGAAGTGATAAACTGTGATCTCCGCTTTATCACCTCTTTATCACCGCTTAGTGAATCTCCACCCCACCTCAAGCCTATTTTTTTTTTGGCGCATTGTGCAGTCATTTTCTCACGTCAGGGGACGAACTCACAGACTGAAGCAGATACAAATATTGTCATACAGCTGGTCTCATTGGCCGTGCAGTTGGTTGCGGTCATGCAGTTAGAGTTGCTGGACTGTACGGTGCATGTGTAACACTGCAGGGAAACGGCTGGAACAGAAAGAGAACATTTCTCACTGATCTGTACAATGTCTTTATCGCCTTCTCACGGGTCCAGTGTGAACAACAAAAGAGGTGCCCCAGTGAGTCAACATTTCTGCAAAACTGATCACTACATTAAAGGAGCAGTAAACTGTTTTATGAAAAAAATATATATTGTAAGTACTCCCACTGCAGAGAAATCCATATTTCCATAGTTATTACAGTTTAAATCCATGATTTTTTTTCATTAGCAGTGCCCTCTAGTGGTCAAATTCCAATTAGTTATTCTGTTACATTCTAATAGAGAGGAAAGTCAGTGACATACAGTTCTCCATAGAATACGATAGAAACTACTGAGTCACTTCCTGTCAGTTAGAACAATCAGGAAGTAAACACAGTAAATTCACTTCCTGTCAGTTAGAACTATCAGGAAATAAACACAGTAAATTCACTTCCTGTCAGTTAGAACAATCAGGAAGTAAACACAGTAAATTCACTTCCTGTCAGTTAGAACTATCAGGAAATAAACACAGTAAATTCACTTCCTGGTTATTTGAATGGTTATAAATCCTGTATAATATATAAGGCCAGATGTATATTTGTCCGATGCAGTCATGCGCAGTAGAGACTGCCCAAACGCACAGAACGCTACATGGCAGGTGTATTACCGCAGAACTACATCTCCCAGCATTCTGTGCATTCAGGCAGTCTCTACTGTGCATGACTGCGTCGGAATCTGGCATGATGATGATGATTACCTCTGGTATTTATGGCAAAATGCAAACTAGGCTGCCGATTTCATAAATGAGAGGCTCTTCTCCACAGCAACCAACCCCTTTACCTCACAACTCTCTCCTCATAAAACGGAGGCAAAGAAAGAAACTGGAAGAAGAGTGGTGTGTAGACGTTTTATGTCTCATTCATAGATGGTGGGTGACTTAACCCTTAGAGTGCCAGAGGGGGCGTATAACTCTTTTGCCTTACATTGCTCACCCTTCTAGCACTCAAAAGGTTAAACAGTCGCAGTGGTGGGTGATCATATAACAAAGCGCTGAGCTACATGCAGTGCTGATGAGCAGGGTAACTTTGATCTGCGGGGTTAATTAGCTATGGGGCATTATTACGTGGCTTAATCCTTTGACTGCCAGTCGATTTTGCAAAGGATTGCACTCCTGGGGTTAAGGGATACTTTGCTAGCATTCAGGGGGTTAATGGAATGTACTGCTTTTGTCCGTTATGTACATTGCACATGTTAATTGCAACTTCTGGGCATGGCTCCTATGAGTGGGATCGGTGGGCTGATAGCATACCTCCCAAGTGTCCCTCTTTAGGAGATATTAGGGGTCCGTACCTCCCAATTGTCCCTCTTTAGGAGATATTAGGGTCCATACCTCCAAAGTGTCCCTATTTAGGAGATATTAGGGTCCATACCTCCAAAGTGTTCCTATTTAGGAGATATTAGGGGTCCATACCTCCAAAGTGTCTCTCTTTAGGAGATATTAGGGATCCGTACCTCCCAATTGTCCCTCTTTAGGAGATATTAGGGATCTGTACCTCCTAAGTGTCCCTATTTAGGAGATATTAGGGGTCCATACCTCCAAGTGTCTCTCTTTAGGCGATATTAGGGGTCTGTACCTCCCAAGTGCCCCTCTTTAGGAGATATTAGGGGTCCGTACCTCCCAATTGTCCCTCTTTAGGAGATATTAGGGATCTGTACCTCCCAAGTGTCCCTATTTAGGAGATATTAGGGGTCCGTACCTCCCAATTGTTCCTCTTTAGGAGACATTAGGACTCCATACCTCCCAAGTGTCCCTCTTTAGGAGATATCAGGGGTCCATACCTCCCAAGTATCCCTCTTTAGGAGATATTAGAGGTCCATACCTCCCAGTGGAGTAACTAGAAGCCAATGGGCCCTGGTGCAGAAATTGCCGCCGGTCCCCCCCCCATCTTCACGTTGCCCCATGCACATCTCCTACCTCCATCTCTCGCGCGGTTCTCAGTTATGCAGAGCGCCGGGAGATGATGTCATCTCCCAACGCTCTGCATTACTAGAGCGCCGGGAGATCAGTTGAGCTGCTGCGGGCAGGGCTGTGGGCGAGTGGCGATGGGTTCGCAGGGGGCGGCCGGGCCCCTTGGAGTGACAAGCCCGGTTGCAGGTGTGACCCCTGCGACCCCTATTGTTACGCCACTGATACCTCCCAATTGTCCTACTTTAGGAGATATTAGGGGTCTATATCTCCCAAGTGTCCCTCTTTAGGAGATATTAGGGTCCATACCTCCCAAGTGTCCCCCTTTAGGAGATATTAGGGATCCATACCTCCCAAGTGTCCCTCTTTAGGAGATATTAGGGGTCCATACCTCCCAAGTGTCCCTCTTTAGGAGATATTAGGGTCCATACCTCCCAACTTTAGGAGATATCAGGGGTCCGTACCTCCCAAGTGTCCTTCTTTATGTACATTGCACATGTTAATTGCAACCTCTGGGCATGGCTCCTATGAGTGGGATCAGTGGGCTGATAGCATACCTCCCAAGTGTCCCTCTTTAGGAGATATTAGGGGTCTGTACCTCCCAAGTGTCCCTATTTAGGAGATATTAGGGGTCTGTACCTCCCAAGTGTCCCTATTTAGGGGATATTAGGGATCCATACCTCCCAACTGTTTTTTTTTTCTTGTGAAAGTATTGTGCCAGGAAAGGCTGAGCTGACCTTGTCAGGACTATAACCTGCAACCTCACGGTCTGAGCAGATTCTACAGCTGGTGCCTTAACCAACTGAGCCATCTCTCTGGTTTCATAGAGATATTAGGGTCCATACCTCCCAATTGTCCCACTTTAGGAGATATTAGGGTCCATACCTCCCAATTGTCCCACTTTAGGAGATATTAGGGTCCATACCTCCCAATTGTCCCACTTTAGGAGATATTAGGGCTCCATACCTCCCAATTCCCTCTTTAGGAGATATTAGGGTCCATACCTCCCAATTCCCTCTTTAGGAGATATTAGGGTCCATACCTCCCAATTGTCCCTCTTTAGGAGGAACAGTCCCTCCTTGAGACCCAAATCCCTCTGTCCCTCTTCTCTACCCTTTTGCCCCTCTTTTCAGGAGATCAGAATGAGTAGTGCTCCACAGCAATAAAACTCACATAAATGTGTAGTTAATCTTTAAGACATCCTATATAATAATTTGCAAGGATGTTTGTCAGAAGCCGTCATGCACAGTAGAGACTTCCCGAAAGCACAGAATGCTGGGAGATGTAGGAATGATGGGAGTTCTGTGCTGGGAGCATTCTGTGCTTTCGGGTAGTTTCTACAGTGCATGACTGTGTTAGTGGCAGGACGCAGAGTAGTACCGGCCTCTTAACCCTTTCAGTGCCAGAGGGGTACGCAACGCATTGCTTTGCAATGCGATGCGTACCCCTCTGGCACTCAAAGGGTTAACATCACTCGGCCCTTGGCCCATGTACACGGGCTTTTACGCTAGTGTGTTTATAAATTAATCTGCATAAATAAAATACTTTGATCTTGCTCTAAATAAGAGGAGTCAGTAGGTCATGAGATATCCTAAAACTCAGTAATGCCTGCCCATCATCCACACCCCTATAAACATCACCTAAAACACAAGTGTTTCTCTTTGGCCATTTGCAATGTTGGGAGTTAAGCAATAGCATGTCTTTGTTGTTATTATTATGGGTTTCCTACCAGTTGTATGAACGTACAGATCCCTCAGTCCCTGCTGGCTGCCTGAGCAACAATTTCCAGTTTTATTATTAGCTTTAATATGGCTATCTAATTCTGTATCAGCAGTAGAGGCCACGTTCACACCGGTCCCGTAAAAGGTATGTACATGCTCTATAGCATACCTGGGAACTTGATTTAGATCTCTGTCTCCGGGTCTCCGGATGAAACCTTAAATCCTCCGGGTATCACTGAGACTCTCATGTCTGTGTCATTATTTGTGAGTGCGACACTTAAAATGTAAATGTGTATATGCTGCTGGATGCCCGTCCACTCAGGCATCCACCTCCGCTTACCGATGTGACCCCACTGTCATCCCAGGCCCACACACCTGACTTGAAGACACACGGCAAGCCAGCCAATTGCTGCTGGCGTTTGTGAGGAAGAGTGATGCCAATGTAATGACGTTGGCATCGCAGACTTGCAGGGCAACCGCAAGTGAGTGGTGGGGTGGAGGCAGAGCACGGTTGGTGGACCTCAAGGCTTTAAAGCGATAGTAATACTTTGTTTTATCTTTATTTTATTTTGTAGGCATTAGAAAAAATGAAGAATGATATAAGTCTTATCTCTCAAACCTTTATGGTTTGAGAGATATTCACAAGCAAAGTTTCCCCTCTCTGACCAAAACGGTGAAGTCTGCCATCTAGCTGTCAGATTTGGAATCTGGTCTGCAGATCAACCGGTGGCTCTTCAGCAGAGCCGAGATCACATGATATAAAAATAACTATTTCATTGGAAGGGTCTAAAAAGTGTGCTTGCAAACCAGGCACACTTTGTAGAGTACTCAAATGAAGTAGTTCTTCTTATATCTTGTGATCTCGGCTCTGCTGTAGAGCCACGGCTGGTCCACTTACCAGATTCCAAGTCTGACAGCTAGATGGCAGATTTGACCGTTTGGTCAGTGAGTGGAAACTTTGCTTGTGAATATCTCTCAAACCATAAATGTTTGAGAGATAAGACTTATATTGTTCTTCATGTTTTTTTAATGCCTACAAAATAAAATAAAGTTAAAACGTAGTAATACTATCCCTTTGGAACCTCCAAACCAGTTCAAGTCTAGAAGTGTGTTGGTAAGTAAGTTATTTGATCACATAACATAACAAGAAGGAGAAAAAAGTAACAATTGGCCAAATATTTGCAAAAAAAAATATAAAAAATGTAACATGACAAAGGTTGACAACTAATTTGTTCCATATTTAATGTTTTTTGGGGGTTTTTTTGGGGGGTGTGGAGGCAGGGAGGTGGGGAATCTCAGGGTGAGCCATTTCTGAAAGTTCCCAGGTATACTCTACAGATCTAAGATCGATAAACATAGCAGATGCTTCCTGATAAAATGGAGCAAGTCAAACCGGCTTGGAGTTAACGCTCTGCCTGAACAAGCTGCAATACACACCCTTCTGTTGTTTATGTACAAGCAGTGTGCACATGGCGTTTAAATGTCCTGCATATGGGATTCAGCTGCAGAGGGTGGGCATGCTGTTCAGGCCGTTTTGGACTACATCTCCCATCGTCCTCAAGTGACCAAACAGACTGGCCACCCCTACCCCATAATTAACCATGTGAGCCCCAGAGGGGAACGCAATGAGTTAACCCCTTGAGTGCTAGAGGGGTGTTCACATTGAAAGGGTTCACTGAGTCATTGCCAGTGGAGCAGACGATTTAATATAAATGTGTAATTATTGCATTTTGTTGTTCTGACCCAAAAAATGTTGGACTTCACTTGACACAATGCATTGCTTTCTAAAAGGAAAGGACATCATCATCCTATATAATAAAACATTAGGGATGTTTGTCAGAAGCTGTCATGCGCAGCAGAGACTGCACGCTTTCGGCCAGTCTCTACTGTGCATGACTGCAACTCGTGGAGCAGTGAGGCAGCGTCAGTACGCAGAGCAGGACCGGAGCAGTGAGGCAGCATCAGTACGCAGAGCAGAGCCAGTGCAGTGAGGTGGTGTCAGTACACAGAGTAGGACTGGAGCAGTGAGGTAGCAGCAGTACACAGGGCAGGACCGGAGCGGTGAGGCAGCGTCAGTACACAGAGCAGGACCAGAGCAGTGAGGTAGCAGCAGTACACAGGGCAGGACCGGAGCTGTGAGGTAGTGGCAGTACACAGAGCAGGACCGGAGCAGTGAGGCAGCGTCAGTACACAGAGCAGGACCGGAGCTGTGAGGTAGTGGCAGTACACAGAGCAGGACCGGAGCAGTGAGGTAGTGTCAGTACACAGAGCAGGACCGGAGCAGTGAGGCAGCGTCAGTACGCAGAGCAGGACCGGAGCAGTGAGGTAGTGGCAGTACATAGAGCAGGACCGGAGCAGTGAGGTAGTGGCAGTACACAGAGTAGGACCAGAGCAGTGAGGTGGCGTCAGTACACAGAGCAGGACCGGAGCAGTGAGGCAGCGTCAGTACGCAGAGCAGGACCGGAGCAGTGAGGTAGTGGCAGTACATAGAGCAGGACCGGAGCAGTGAGGTAGTGGCAGTACACAGAGTAGGACCAGAGCAGTGAGGTGGCGTCAGCACACAGGGCAGGACCGGAGCTGTGAGGGAGTGTCAGTACACAGAGTAGGACCAGAGCAGTGAGGTGGCGTCAGTACACAGAGCAGGACCGGAGCAGTGAGGTGGCGTCAGTACGCAGAGCAGGACCGGAGCAGTGAGGTGGCGTCAGTACACATAGAAGGACCGGAGCTGTGAGGCGGCGTCAGTACGCAGAGCAGGACCGGAGCAGTGAGGCGGCGTCAGTACACAGAGCAGGACCGGAGCATTGAGAGGGCGTCAGTACACAGAGCAGGACAGGAGCAGTGAGGTAGCGTCAGTACACAGAGCAGGACCGGAGCATTGAGAGGGCGTCAGTACACAGAGCAGGACCGAAGCAGTGAGGTAGCATCAGTACACAGAGCAGGACCGGAGCAGTGAGGTAGCGGCAGTACACAGAGCAGGACCGGAGCAGTGAGGTAGTGGCAGTACACAGAGCAGGACCGGAGCAGTGAGATGGCGTCAGTACACAGAGCAGGACCGGAGCTGTGAGGTAGCGTCAGTACACAGAGCAGGACCGAAGCAGTGAGGCAGCGTCAGTACACAGAGCAGGACCGGAGCAGTGAGGCAGCATCAGTACACAGAGCAGGACCGGAGCAGTGAGGCATCGTCAGTACACAGAGCAGGACCGGAGCAGTGAGGTAGCGTCAGTACACAGAGCAGGACTGAAGCAGTGAGGTAGCGTCAGTATACAGAGCAGGACCGGAGCAGTGAGGTAGCGTCAGTACACAGAGCAGGACCGGAGCAGTGAGATAGCGGCAGTACACAGAGCAGGACCGGAGCAGTGAGGTAGCGTCAGTACACAGAGCAGGACCGGAGCAGTGAGACAGCGTCAGTACACAGAGCAGGACCGGAGCAGTGAGGTAGCGTCAGTACACAGAGCAGGACCGAAGCAGTGAGGTAGCGTCAGTACACAGAGCAGGACCGGAGCAGTGAGGAGGTGTCAGTACACAGAGCAGGACCGGAGCAGTGAGGCAGCGTCAGTACACAGAGCAGGACCGGAGCAGTGAGACAGTGTCAGTACACAGAGCAGGACCGGAGCAGTGAGGTAGCAGCAGTATGTAGAGCAGGACCGGAGCAGTGAGACATCACCCGGACCTTGGCCCTTGTACACAATAATATAAAAGTCCAGATGTATGTTTGTCCAATGCAGTCATCTGCAGTAGAGACTGACCAAACGCACAGAACTCAGCACTCTACAAAACAGTACATGAAATGTTAAATATCTATATTTCTATCAAGGCAGGTGAACTTTTATTTATATAACGGTGATTGTTACAATGTGCTCTTTGAAATAAGATCAACTTGTATTGAGTTTATATTTAATTGAACAGTAATACCTCCAAATAATAACTCCCACTTCATTTAATCTGGATGGAAAATCATAATAGCCGTTATGAATCAATTCTACAGGGATTGTTACCCCCTAATCAATCTTTCATTAGCAATGGATATCATGCACACTAATGTGGCTGGTTTAATGGACCTCAGACTCCCCCCACAGGTTTCCTACTTTCAGTGGGAGGGGTTTTGGGTCCTGCAGTTCAACAATGAATCATGTCCACCTCCATGAACATGATATACAGCTCTAAAGAAAGATTCATTCAGGGGAACCAGTTCACGCAGAATTGAGTGGCCATTAGAATTTCATACCTAGATTAAGGTAAATGGGGGTTAATGTTCCTTTAACCCTTTGAGTGCCAGAGTGATACGGACTGCATTGCTTTGCAATGTATTCTGTACTACTCTGGCACTCAAAGGGTTAAAGGGATAGTATTGGTTAATTTTAAGTTGATTTAATATTGTAGACATGAAAATAAGATTAACATCAATGTAAGTCTTATCTCTCAAACCTTTATGGTGTGAGAGATATAACTTGGTAAAGTTACCTTTACCTGGCTGTTTTACTCAAGTCTGCCATCTAGCTGACAGCTGCAGATTCCAGTCATTTGACCAGACATAGGCTCTTCAGCAGAGCTGAAATCACGCTATTTAGAAATAAATACTTAATTGGAACGGTCTGCAAAGTGTTCTTGCAAGCCAGGCACACTTTGTAGACCATTCCAAATTAAGTATTTGTCTTTATATATTGTTATATCAGCGCTGCTGAAGAGCCACATCTGGTCAAGCGACCAGAATCCACTTCTGAGAGCTTTACAGCTCATCAAGCAGAAAGGGGAGGGAACAGAGAACTTTATTTTCCTATATCTCTCAAACCATAACGGTTTGAGAGATATGAATAAATGCATGTACCCTCTTTTAATTGTATATACCATATAGTTAATACTTTTTTTCTGACATTACTATCCCTTTAAATACAAATGCGGCTATAGAGAAAAGTATTGTAGGGGTTCCTTTGTGTGCCTGCCTGCTGATTCCTCTGTATTCACACGCACATAGAGGAGACAGAACGGAACACAGGCACAGATATTCATTTTGTCTGTTCACAAAAGGAAAACCAGAAGATTCAACAAAGTACAGTTGTGCAATTTGATTAAATAAACAAAATAAAACTGTAGATTCACCCGTTTGCATGCCAGAGGGGACCCAGTGCCGTCTGGTATTCAAAGCATTAGGATCAAATATAGGACATGTACAGTGCCATGCAAAAAATTCTCAGAGACATTGAAAGTGAAGTGCAATAATAGAAACAACGGAGATCTTTTACACTCACTAAAACAACTAGCGCAGGAATAGTGCATCAAGAGGAATGATTAGAACATGAAATATCGTCTGGTTGCACTAGATACAGGAAAATGGTCACTTCCTGCAAATGGCCGATTTGCTGAATCTGGGAATATTTGTCACTTTCTCACACCGTGCTCAATTTTTTGACTGAGACATTTCTTAAATCCTACACTGGCCATATTTATCAACCTAAAGAGGTGTGTTCTGGGCAAATCAACTGTGTCATATGGTGAAATGAAAGATCAATAAAATAGCACTGAACTAAAGGATCTTTTACCACCTTGAATGCTAGAAACGCCTGCAACACAATGAGGGGTTATGCACTAAGGTGTGATAAAAAGGTGATGAAGAGGAGATAACTTCTCCAGTGATTTCACTTCTCCAATTCCTGTCTTATTCTATGCAGCCTATGTACTAACATCTCCAAAACTGGAAAACTCTTAGGGCCGTATGTTCAAAGGGATAACGGCAAAAAATTGTCATATGAAAGACAAAAATAAGCAATTGAATGCATGAACGACATATTTTCTATAGAGTATACGACAAAAAACTAGTAATGTCCGTTGTGTACGGCACAACTACAAAATGTATAGTCAAAGGGGTGTGGCTAGGGCGTGGCTAAACTATTCTCCAGTGTCGTATAGAGGAAAAATAAATTTTTCAAAACTAAGGACAAAAAATGTCTTGCAAAAGGCAAAATTTGTACGTTAAGAAAAAAGTGGAGGGAATGTGAAGTTCTGAATGTGAGAATTTTTGTCGTTAGTTAAGACATTTTTCTTGTTAGTTAAGACATTTTTTGTCTTCTTTTGACAATTTCAGTCAGGACAAACGACATATTTCCAATCACAACCGACACTCTCTGAAAATATTAAAGGGATAGTAATACTTAAAATGTAAAAAAAAATATGTTGTAGGGTTTATCCCCCTGAGTAAAACAAGAGTACCCCCACTGCTGAAAGGTGTTTTATTCAAAAGTTATTAATCTTCAAAGTTGAATTTTTTAGGTGCAATATCATAGTGGCCTGAAATTGTACAGTGGCGCTGTTGCTACACCATCCTATGGAGATTTATGGTCCCGGGACCAGAGCTGTCCATAGGATGGTGTAGCAACAGCGCCACTGTACAATTTCAGACCACTGTGATATTGCACCTAAAAAAATCAAATTTGAAAATGAGTAACTTTTGAATGAAACACCTTTCAGCAGTGGGAGTACTCTTGTTTTACTCAGGGGGATAAACCCTACAACATATATTTTTTTACATTTTAAGTATTACTGTCCCTTTAATGATCCCAACGACACTGTACTCTGAAAAGTCGTTACAAACGCCAAAAGCTATTTCGCTACTTCTTTGAACATATGGACCTTAATGCATAGAATCCATAGAATAACACTGGAACTGGAGACATGATATCACTTTATCACCACTTAGTGAATCTCCCCCATTGTTTCACAAACTGGAGTAATTTGGGGGCAAACCAACTGTACCTTATGGGAATAGCGCTACAAGTTTATTTAAATGGGGCTTTTAACACAACTGCTACAGACAATGAAATGTGTTGGGAATCACTCTAGCACTGAAGGAGATAAATGTCTCTTAAAGGGACAGTAATGTCTCAGAAAAAAATTATTTGCATTTTGTAGTGCTTAAAAAATTGTATTGAATGCAAAAAAAACTGCATCCCTCAAACAGCTATGGTATCTGCATTCAAAGTTTGATGTTTCCTGCTACCAGCTGTAAAGCTGACAGCAGGAGATCTGTGTCGACCGACACAGAAGCTCTGCAGCAGAGCCGTAATTGCATTATTTAAAATGAATGACTTCATTGGAATGGTCTACAAAGTGTGAAAACTAAGAACACTTTGTAGACCTTTCCAATGAAGTCATTCTTTTTAAATAACGCGATTGTGGCTCTGCTGCAGAGCCTCTGTCTCGGCCAACACGGATCTCATCTAACTTTGAATGCAGATATATCTCAAACCATAGTGGTTTGAGAGATACAGTTTCTTGCATTCAATACAACTTTTTAAGCACTACACAATGCTAAATATTTTTTTCTGGGACATTACTGTCCCTTTAATTTGCTTAACACAATTATTTACCAGTATAGGAGTCCATCATACAGCAGTCAGGTGTATCTATATAATTACTGTGTGTAACAGAAGCACTTACCTAGGTAGGAGTTCATCATACGGCAGTCAGGTGTATCTATATAATTACTGTGTGTGACAGAAGCACTTACCTAGGTAGGAGTCCATCATACAGCGGTCAGGTGTATCTATATAATTAATGCGTGTAACAGAAACACTTACCTAGGTAGGAGTCCATCACACAGCAGTCAGGTGTATCTATATAATTACTGCGTGTAACAGAAGCACTTACCTAGGTAGGAGTCCATCATACAGCAGTCAGGTGTATCTATATAATTACTGCGTGTAACAGAATCACTTACCTAGGTAGGAGTCCATCATACAGCGGTCAGGTGTATCTATATAATTACTGCGTGTAACAGAATCACTTACCTAGGTAGGAGTCCATCACACAGCGGTCAGGTGTATCTATATAATTACTGCGTGTAACAGAAGCACTTACCTAGGTAGGAGTCCATCATACAGCAGTCGGGTGTATCTATATAATTACTGTGTGTGACAGAAGCACTTACCTAGGTAGGAGTCCATCATACAGCGGTCAGGTGTATCTATATAATTACTGCGTGTAACAGAATCACTTACCTAGGTAGGAGTCCATCACACAGCGGTCAGGTGTATCTATATAATTACTGCGTGTAACAGAAGCACTTACCTAGGTAGGAGTCCATCATACAGCAGTCGGGTGTATCTATATAATTACTGTGTGTGACAGAAGCACTTACCTAGGTAGGAGTCCATCATACAGCAGTCGGGTGTATCTATATAATTACTGTGTGTGACAGAAGCACTTACCTAGGTAGGAGTCCATCATACAGCAGTCAGGTGTATCTATATAATTACTGCGTGTCACAGAATCACTTACCTAGGTAGGAGTCCATCACACAGCAGTCAGGTGTATCTATATCATTACTGTGTGTGACAGAAGCACTTACCTAGGTAGGAGTCCATCATACAGCAGTCAGGTGTATCTATATAATTACTGCGTGTAACAGAAGCACTTACCTAGGTAGGAGTCCATCACACAGCAGTCAGGTGTATCTATATAATTATTGCGTGTAACAGAATCACTTACCTAGGTAGGAGTCCATCACACAGCAGTCAGGTGTATCTATATAATTACTGCGTGTAACAGAAGCACTTACCTAGGTAGTAGTCCATGATACAGCAGTCAGGTGTATCTATATAATTACTGCGTGTAACAGAATCACTTACCTAGGTAGGAGTCCATCATGCAGCAGTCAGGTGTATCTATATCATTACTGTGTGTGACAGAAGCACTTACCTAGGTAGGAGTCCATCATACAGCAGACAGGTGTATCTATATAATTACTGCGTGTAACAGAAGCACTTACCTTGGTAGGAGTCCATCATACAGCAGTCAGGTGTATCTATATAATTACTGTGTGTAACAGAAGCACTTACCTAGGTAGGAGTCCATCACACAGCACTCAGGTGCATCTATATAACTGCTGTGTGGAACGGAAGCACTTACCTAGGTAGGAGACCATCACACAGCACTCAGGTGCATCTGTATAACTGCTGTGTGGAACAGAAGCACTTACCTAGGTAGGAGTCCATCACACAGCACTCAGGTGCATCTATACAACTGCTGTGTGGAACAGAAGCACTTACCTAGGTAGGAGTCCATCACACAGCACTCAGGTGCATCTATATAACTGCTGTGTGGAACAGAAGCACTTACCTAGGTAGGAGTCCATCACACAGCACTCAGGTGCATCTATATAACTGCTGTGTGGAACAGAAGCACTTACCTAGGTAGGAGTCCATCACACAGCAGTCAGGTGCATCTATATAATTACTGTGTGTAACAGAAGCACTTACCTAGGTAGGAGTCCATCACACAGCAGTCAGGCGCATCTATATAATTACTGTGTGTGACAGAAGCACTTACCTATGTGTGCTTCATGCATTAGTCAGGTGTATATCTGTATAATTCTGCCACTCAAAGAGTTAATAAAGTGTGAACCGGTAACACCTACGAGCAGTCAGTGTTCTTACCTGTCCCAATGCAGATGGCGGTGAGCACCAGAAGGACTTTGAGAGCTGCCATTGTTGTAGAGTGGTGTAGAGTGGTGAACCTCGTATCTCACAGTTTACTATATATGACCCTGTGTATATGGTATCATGAGTACTGTAGAGTCCCGCCCAGCCCCACACTCATATGAGCACAAATTTTAAAGAAAACATGAAATAGCATATGCTTTTCATGGTCTGCAGGGGCAACAAAAACAAACATTCTCCTATTGCATAGGCTGCTGATTGTTTCATAGAGGAATGTGTAATCTTGAAACGACAGCACTGTGTTAAATCTTATTCTTCAGAGCACAGTTACCCACATTTTATTTTGTCCTTCCTCATTCCATAATGTATATTAAATATACAATAACACAAATGGTGGTGCTATGAACTGCTGCCAGGAATAGGGACCTCTGCTACATCTAGCCCCTCAATACATATACATAAGATTACAGACACAACCCGGCGGGGTGCATATACAGAAACATCACATACTCCAAAAATGCACAATCTCAATAAAAATGAATAACACTTTATTTTATATCAATATGGTCATGCATCCCGGACCAAAGACTTACTAGATATATGAAATCAAAAGTAAACTTCAAAATTATATAAAAATATAAACATATATAAAATATTTTAAATATAAATGATGGATAAAAATTAAACCTACATGTCCAGCCCAAAATTGCTATTTGGTGACATTGGTTCAAATGCCAAACAATAATATAGATGAATATATTTGTATCAGCTATATATAGTCCTGATATATCTGTATACAAATAACTCCCCTAATCCTGACTCTTCTAATGTAATATCCTAATACAATAATAATAATATAATCAGTGGCGTAACAATAGAGGTCACAGGCCCGTAACTCCAGGGGCCCGGCCGCCCCCTGTGACCCCCTCGCCCGCAGCAACTCCCACTACGGCCGCCGGCACTCGGTTCTAGTAATACAGAGCGCTGGGAGATGACATCATCTTCCAGCCTCTGCATTACTAGAGCGGCGCGCGGGAGCTTCGGTTCAAGCGATCTATGCCAAACGGGGGACAGATCTGTCAAGCCACACCGCTAGACCACCAGGGACTGGAGGTAGGGGCATTGTGGAGTTGGGGGCATGGTGGAGATGAAGGGGGCATTGTGGAAGACGTAATGTGGAGATGAAGGGGGCATTGTGGAAGACGTAATGTGGAGATGAAGGGGCATTGTGGAAGGGGAAATGTGGAGATGAAGGGGGCATTGTGGAAGGGGCATTGTGGAAGGGGACATTGTGGAGATGAAGGGGGCATTGTGGAAAGGGCACTGTGGAGATGAAGGGGACATTGTGGAGTTGAAGGGGGCATTGTGGAAGGGGCAATTTGGAGATATGGGGGCATTGTGGAGATGGGGGCAATGTGGAGATGAAAGGGCAATTTGGAGATTGGGGAGCAATGTGGAGGTGGCCATTGTGGTTGAGGGGGGCAATGTGGAGGTGGCCAATGTGGTTGAGGGGGCCAATGTGGTCGGGTGGGCCCATGGCAATTCTTTCACCATGGCCCGGTGGCTTCAAGTTACACCTCTGAATATAATGTATAAACAATAGTAGACTACAGTGAAATACAAACTCGACAGTGCCGTTACAAAACCACGTGTACAGTAACATCAACCACCATATACAACAACCATATCACAATCTACCTATAACACATAGAATCGACACCCCTGTGTCAGACTGAAAAATGCAATGCGCTGTATAGCTAACCCCTATAGTGCCACTACCATGCGAACCCAAAGCATGTAACAGAATGGGCAATGCACAATGCCCTAACCCACTCCGTAACACCCCCCCAACACACACACAGTATCGACACCTGTACCTGTACCATTAACTCATACAGTGCCACCACGGCGGGGACCCAAGGCGTGTGTCCTAATCTGGGTACATCTCTGTTTGCATATATATTTGACCCTAATGATCCCTATCCGGGCATCTATCTTCTTACATATATGTTTAACCCTAGTGCTTCCTTGCTTTATGTGGCTTAATTATGCCATCATCTAGAGATGAATTTGCCTGGTCCGGTCACCCGGCCCTTCCTCCTTTATATTAGCCAATTATATTGTGTCCTTCTTGCCAATTTTTCTTCTAATGTATCTATTGCCTGCTTAGGCTCTTCTACCAGTCCTGGGTTGGAGACTACTTACTTGGGGTCATTCGGGTGGGGTTTTGTATTCCCCCTTTCCTGCCGTACTTTTACTATCCATATCTTCACTTTGTGCTTGATCTACTTGCATTTACCTTTATTCCTAGTATTTCCTATTTGGACATATGTTTACTTGAGTGTATACTTATCCCTAGTATTTCCTATCTGAGCATATATCTAATTGCATATATTGCCCCTAGTATTTCCTATCTGGCCATAGATCTAATTGCATATCTCTTTCATCCTACTAATTCCTATCTGGGCATGTGTGTGTATGTATGTATCTATGTATGTATATGTGTGTATTGGCTGACCCGGACTGGGACTTCCCTCCACTTTTGGTGCACAAACTGTGCAGTCCCACAGTATTTTGGTGCAGTCCATGCTATGCATGTTTACAATCTGTCTGCCTCTCCATTTTGAGTCCATGTATGTGGCTATGACCTACGTGACCTCGGCAATGGGAAGTCCTGCACATGATGCCCTCATCATGTCTGAATAGCCAGACCCTCTGATGGCTGCTTATGTCAATCCTGGAGGAGAACTTTTTACTCAATGCAGACATACTGTCCCTGACTCCAATTCATTTACTTCGCCATAAGTCAAATTCTTCTCGCGCAGGTTGTACCCTGCTTTGATACCGCAAACTACAGGCAGTTATGAATGGTGCAGCTCCGTCCCACTACCCTGACCCTCACCTCAGGAGGGAGTACATCTGAGGAAAATGACCGTGGTCCTGTTATCCCCTCTCAATTGTGGTTTTATCTGGTGGGAATACCTCCCTTTAGCACATACCCGCTATGACTTATAGCCAGCTTTGATTTTGTGTGGCTTAGTTCCCACGCACGAGATCATCTCCTGAAGAGGACGTTATATACTGATGAAATGAGATCTAGCAGGTTGAGCCCAATCTCCTGCCTATGCCAAGTATGGACAGCTTTGATTTGTGCGGCTTAGTCCCACATGTGCCCCTCTCCTCAAGAGGTAGATATTTTGTGGCAATGTAATCCAGTGAGCTGACCCCAATCTCTGGTTGTGTTTACTCTTGTTCCCCTCTACACACGGGTTGCTTTTTGCTGTATGTGATACTGCCTGTTGCGTCCGTTGTTTGACTCCACCACCTAAGGATGGCTTTGGTTGGTGTGGCTTAGTTCCTCGCTACATGCTTCTCTCTAGGGGAATATTTTTGAAGGGTTTCTTTTCTTTTCTTCCCTTGTGGAAGTGGGGTGCAGACTCTCCCACTTCTCCTGCCACTGGTTTTGTTTTCCTTCTGTTCCATGGGTGTTTCTGCCAGCCTGACGGTCTCTTTGTTTCCTTCTTGTTTATGATTGTTGGTCTCTAGTGCGAGGCACCACGCCCAGTTGGTTGGTGGCCTTGGCAGGGTGTCTTGGCGTCTCTACCTGTTTGGGGATTTACCTGTTCCAGCTGTTTGTTTTTTAGGGTCAATCCTGCCTGGGGACCATTTGGTTGTTTAAGATGCCTCTGGGTTGACTCTGCAGGTACTGCTGTTTTGCTCGTGGTGGCTGCCCAATGCATATTTATGTGGGTTCAGTCTGGCCTCTTTGGTGCATGTTGCGTTTCTTGATTCTGTTTCCATTTGCTTCAGTTCCCGTTGTGTTTTTTGTTGTCTCTGTTTGGTTATAGTAGGCCTCTACTGTGAGTCCTCGGTATCACTCAGTTTTTGTGTTGAGCCATATTCGGTGGATGGCCATCCTGTGGGTTGTTGTAGTTACATCAATTGGCTCTCTGCTGGGTTTTTGTTTTACAACATCTTTTCATCCTCTATTTTCTTTTCTCCCTTTGGGTAGGTCTACATTGTGCTTGACTTTTCTGGTTGCTTTGGATTTGTTCTACGGTTTTCAAACTATTTCTCTGTGCATGTCGGTCTGTTTCCCTTTCTATGGGTCTAGGTCATTCAGTTCTGCACTGACGTTCCTTTACCACCTTGGGGGTTCAGTTTTGGGTCCTCACGGATCTGTCTCGTGCATTTCCTGATGCTTTGTGGCTACGCCTCGCCTGGTGCCTTTGTGGTGATCCATGAGGTTTTGGTTGGGACTTTCTTTTCTGCTTGGTCTCCCAGTGCCTTCCGTGACATTGGTCTTTCTATCATTGGTGGATTGTCCGCCTGGCAGGGTTCTTGGCCCCTGAATGGGTCACCTTCTTCTGAGGTATATTGACACCTGGTCTTTCAGATCAGTGATGGCCTGCTTGCCAGCAGTTGTTGGTTTTCCTTTCTTGCTGTGACTTTCTTGGGACGTGTTTGACTGGCATGGCTGTGCTTATTGGTTTTTCTTCCTTTCGGCATGAGTTGGTTTCCAGGGCTTTGCAGCCTCGTGGTTGTATTGTACTTTGTGCTCTGGGTTGCTGTTTGGTTTAGAGTGTGTACATTTAGGGTCTTTATTTTAACTTGTTTATCTTGTTTCTAGTTAACTTGTTTGTCTAGCTTCGAACTAGCATAATATGAAGCCTCCGTGCTTGACATTAAATTACTGTGTGTAACAGAAGGACTTACATTGGTAGGAGTCCATCATACAGCAGTCAGGCATATCTATATAATTACTGTGTGTAACAGAAGGACTTACCTAGGTAGGAGTAAGATATTAAAAGGGTTACTAACTGACAATATTCAGAATTATGTGAAAGCAAACAATATTATTAGTAGGAATCAGCATGGTTTCATGAAGAATAGATCATGTCAGACTAATTTACTTGCATTTTATGAAAGAGTAAGCAGTAATTTTGACAGGGGAATTGCTGTTGATGTACTTTACTTGGATTTTGCAAAAGCCTTTGATATAGAGCCTCACAACAGGTTACTGCATAAATTAAAAGGCTTCAGTTTGGGCGGTGATATCTGTACATGCATTAATAACTAGTTAAATGATAGATGGCAGAGACTTGTTTTAAATGGAGCCTTTTCAAATTGGTCTAAGGTCATAAGTGTGGTGCCACAGGGTTCAGGTTTTGGCCCAATGCTTTTTAATTTGTTTATTAATGATCTAGAAGTGGGAATTGAAAGCAGCATCTCAATCTTTGCTGATGACACTAAGCTATGTAAGGAAATACATACAGAGCAGGATGTTTTTTCTCTGCAGAAGGATTTAGATAAACTGAGTGAATGGGCAGAAAAGTGGCAGATGACATTTAATCTATATAAATGTAAAGTTATGCATCTAGGCTGTAGAAACAAACTTGCTACATATACTCTAAATGGGAAGCAACTTGGGGAATCTTCATTAGAGAAAGATTTAGGAGAACTGATAGACAATAGACTTCACAGCAGTGTGCAGAGTCACTCAGCTGCTGCAAGAGCAAATAAGGTACCAGCCTGCATAAAAAGAGGTGTAGAAGCAAGGGATGCTAATATTATCCTACCTCTGTATAAATCCTTGGTTAGGTCTCATATAGAATATGGAGTACAATTATGGGTGCCAGTTCTTAACAAAGACATTGTTGAATTGGAAAAGATGCAGAAATGTGCAATAAATCTGATAAAGGGATTGGCGGATCTGAGTTATAAAGAGAGACTAGCCAAACTGGGTGTGTTTACATTAGAGAAGAGATGTCTAAGGGATGATATGATTACCCTTTACAAATACATTCAAGGCCAATACAAAGAACTATCCAATTAATTATTTAGGAAAAGCACTGAGCTAAGAACAAGCAGTCATCCATTAAGACTAGAGGAAAGGCCCTTTCGACTAGAACAAAGGCAGGCATTCTTTACAGTAAGGGCTGTAAAGCTGTGGAATTATTTGTCTTGGAATGTTGTACTTGCAGATAATGTAACTGCTTTAAAAAAAGCAATGGATGTCTATCTAGCACAGAACAATATTGAAAATGATGACAGTTGGCTTCAATGCAGAGAGGATATTGATCCAGGGATCTATCTGACTGCCATTTGGAGTCAGGAAGGAATTGTTTTACCTACTTGGGACTAAATTGGAAATGGCTTCAGAGGGATTTTTATTTTTTTATTTTTATTTTGCCTTCCTCTGGATCAACAGCTGTGTTTTCGGCATGGACTGGACTTGATGAACGCATGTCTTTTGTCAGCCTCATCAACTATGTTACTATGTATGTTACTATGAGTCTATCATACAGCAGTCAGGTATAGCTATATAATTATTGTGTGGGACAGGAGGACTTACCTAGGTAAGTGTCCTTCATGCAGCAGTCAGGTGTATCTATATAATTCTGCCACTCAAAGAGTTAATGAAGTGTGAACCGGTAACACCTACGAGCAGTCAGTGTTCTTACCTGTACCAATGCAGACGGCTGTGAGCACCGGAAGGACTTTGAGAGCTGCCATTGTTGTAGAGTGTTGTAGTGTAGTGAACTTCGTATCTCACAGTTTATTATATATGACCCTGTGTATTTGGTATCATGAATACTGTAGAGTCCCGTCCAGCCTCACACTCATTTGAGCACAAATTTGAAAGAAAAAGATGAAATAGCATATGCCTTTCATGGTCTGAAGGATTGCATAGGTTGTTGATTGTTTCATAGCGGAATGTGTAATCTTGAAACAACAGTATTGTGTTCAATTTTATTCTTCAAAGCACAGCAAACCACGTTTTAGCTTATCCTTCCTCATTCCATAATGTATATTGTTTACCACATTTAGGTCTTCCTAATACTGAATTAGTACAGTCATTTGTCACTTCCATAGAAAAGGCAAAGCTCTCACCCAATTCAACTGACAATGGTGTAGCATCCTACTGGCATTACCTATATATATATAAAAGAGAAAGGCTCATAACATAATTTATGTCTCCTCAGGAGACACACACACCCAGGGGCGGCAATAAGGAGGGGTTACTGCTCCCACTGGGTGATTCAATAGGGGCGTGATTTTCACACCAATTGCAGTGGCTGAAGGCCACTGCTATTGGTGTGAAAATCATGCAGGGAGTTGGCCCACCCCCACTATGCAGCCCGCCCACCACTATCAAAGTCAGAAAAAAACAAAATGGCTGCCACTTTCTCCTACACCACAGACACACACATATGTACCACTCACACAGCACCAAACACACACACATGCCCCCCACACAAACACACAGCACCACACACACAAAAGCCAGAAAGAAATATGGCTGACACACAGTCACTCACCCTGACTCCCAGTGGCCTCAGCAGGACCTGTACTACAGCCATTGAGGAGCAAAATGGCACTCAAAGAGTTAAGGTAGGTCCTCATTGCTCAATTATTTCTTCACTGTCATCATTTTCCATGCAAGACACAGGACAGACAGCCATCAGA